>JAIPRL010011154.1:0-14071 GCA_025469235.1 Pemphigus obesinymphae
TTATCATTGCTTTCAAATTCAATACATCCACCAAAAGTACCCTACCCAGTAGCGAAGTGCATCCACCAATACTGACACCCGACGAGCGAAGTGCTTCCACAACCTACTGACCGGCTTTTTTTTATATTTGAAATTGTAGATGTTCCAACACCGTACTTTTCGGCCAATTCTTTGTCTGTTTTACTTTTTTTTAATCGCATAATGATGTCTACTTTTTTTTTCATTATAGTAAGCACTACACTTTTGACGTTTTTTTATTAGACGATATTGTGACATTGAAATTCACTCGTTGTAATGATTGAAAAACTAAAATGTACAACGATTATATATAATTCGACTTATTGAGAAAAATACCGAAATACCGACGCCGTGACAATAGCCGATAATAATAATAATAATAATAATAATAATAATCAGCGTTCGATAATTTTAAGGTGGATATCTTATCTACGATAAGACGAAATACGATTACGATTTACGAGTTATTAAAAGACCAAACCTTTTTTTTTTCTTATCCCGATAATTGGACGTCCGGTTGATTGGTGTTCAGATAATTGTCGTTTTACTGTAATTTGAGTATTATTATTTTAAAAAAAAATGTATTCCAGTAAGTTTTCCGAAAAATTATAGCCATCGTCGTTTGTACGCGTTTGATTTTCAACAAAACACTAAAGAAACCGAAAAATACACACATGTTAAACTTGTAAAAAGGTGCCAGAATGGGAATTTTGATTTGGTCGACACTAAGCCTCCTAATAAAAATACGTACACGTTCAAGCAATTTAAGCTCTACTTAGTCTCGTTCACCTTACACCATCACGTAATGTTTGCACGTGTTTATTTTTTCAACCACGGTCGGGTATTAACCGTCGCGTTTGCTCCATACAGCTATTTCGTGCATATACATTTACCTAGGTATTGGTGCGCTCGCGAAAAAGCGGGTTAACGCTTACAATTTAAAACTAAAATATCGATTTTTATCGTTTTTTCAACATTTTTTTTCACTTTGACTTTACCGTCATTTATTTTTTAAGTGAAAAAAAAAAACAAATATTTGTAAAAATTAAATGCATTAATATTGTTCTACATTCACACTCTGCAGTGATTCGCAATACTATTATTAACGTGAGAGCCTATTTTAATACCAGGTTTTTACATTTTTTTTTTTTTTTTTTTTTTTAATGAGATACTTACTAATATTTGCTTATATTTTAATAAAAAGAAGGAATAATAACAATTATAATTTAGAAAATGATAAAAAAATAATTTGCATAAAATAAAAATAACATTTTTATTTTTATTGATCTTGAAGACATATGACAAGGCTCTTAGAGAGATCTTAAATTGGGTGTTAATGAACAAAAGATTACATTAAATTGGAATTAAATTTAGGACATCTATATATAGAGGCTAATACAAGAGCGACGAAATATTCGTGTAAAGAAACTGAGGATTTTAGTGTCGGAGTAAGAGTGCTCCGAGGTTATGCTATATGAGTCTTTACATATTTTCATTGGTGACGGATGATATAACAAAGGATTTACAAAGTAAGGTACACTATGGTTTATATTATTTTCAGATAAAATACGTAATACTAGTAGTAGAGGGTCCAGAGGAAGAGGATGTAGTCCTGACAAGTAGAGAGGAGCTCTCAAAAATGAAGGATCCTTACTAATAGGAGTAAAACAGAATATGATTTTGAAGAAAATAAGTACGGGGAATGAATATAAAAAGGCGTGTAATAAAGTTTATTGGGGATAAAGTGGTCTCAAATATTTAGGATCCGTTCTACAAAAAGATAATGGTTTCGAGGATCGTACGAAATACATGATTAGAAAATGGAATGTATGTTGGAGGAAAGAGGGGTTAAGAAATATCGAAAAAGAAGTGAGGGTATAATATTGTAATAGAGAGTGATACGTGGTGAGTGGGTGGGTGGGTGTAATTGAAGAAGATGCGGGAGATCGATTTATGTAGAAGTGTAGGACTATGGTGGCCAACCTCAAATATTTAGGTGAGAGTAAGGTGAAGGGATAGAAGGAAGAATCGATATAAATGGGCATGCCTTCTTATTTATAATATGGGTACTTATATTTATTTTTAATATAAAGTATAATAAGAGTATTACATTTTTTGAATTAATTAATTTTTGAATTTTAAATATATATACACATATATTATAAATTACCTAATATATTAATTTATACATTTAATTATGTATAAAATAAATATTTATTAAATATTAAATAATTCTAAAGTTTAAACTACAATAAATAAATAAAATATATATATTGTTTTTTTTTTTTTTTGAGCAATTTAGATAAGTACCTACTTAGCTGTCATACTTTTATTTCAATTTACAAACACACATTTAATATAATATTTTTATATAACCATAATATTATTATTTATGTGATAAAATTTACATTTTTATTAACAAAACTAATATACATCCTCTATTGCACAATACGATCTTAATAGAAAATTGGATATAAATCAGCCACCTCGAGGTTTTTGAAAAAAAATATATAAAATAATAATAATCATCAGAAATAAAAATAAGTGAAATTTACATATAAATTATTTTTATGCAGGTATACTTATATAGGCGGAAGGAAATTTACTATTTTACGGTTCTTAATGTACCTACATATAACTCTATATTTTGTAAATGACCTGTGAATAATGTGTAGTCACCTTAAAATTCTAAATTATAAGTCCGGAACTCTACGAATCTTCTTAGAATTTAGATTTTTATATAAACAAAATTTTATTAACAATTAATAAATAATAATAGTTAGGTATGTCTGGAAATTAGTTAACATAAAAGTCATCCACAATAAATGTAAATATAATAATACTAAATTTTGTCTGGAAACACTTGTATATGCAATGATTTAATATTATAGTTATTACAAGTTACATATTTAAAGATAGTTTTGAATTGTATATCTAGGTTACAAGATATACTTGAAAACGTAAAACAAGTTAAAGCTTTCAGTTTCAGTAACTTAGTTACATTTAAAATTGCAAATTACTTTATTTCGATTATATTTATTTTTTCAAAAAAAAAAAACAATTATCCAATTGACTATTTTGAATATTTTTTACAAGATATTATTACGAAATGCAATATAAACGGTTTGAACATAAATAAACATAATATCACACCTAAGTAGATAGATCATATCGGTACCGATATAAAATGCATATATATATATATATATATATACCATTGTATATATATCAAAGTTGAAGATTATAAGATTGACTGTGGAATACATAATATGCATATTACCAATTACAATATAAACGATTATTATTTAAATGTAACTGTAGATACGTGTATCGTTTATGTGAAGTTACAATAAAAACCGTAACGGGTTACAATTTAAAGTATTCTGAATATATAAAATATTGTTCATTAGGTAGCTAAATACGTTTTTTTTTTTATTGGAGCTATAATTTTGAAACGTTCGAATATGTTATAGCTTAAAATTAGAAATTATAATAAAAAGAAATTCTAATAATTAGAATAATGTTCGAATAATTCCCATACCTAATATATATATGATTAATTACTGCCAAACCCCAAGTATACAGATAAAGATTTGGTAACTAAAACTAAATGAAAATTTGTTCATCGCATGTATTTTCGACGCTGCAGCACTATATACACCAGCTATTAAAAAATCGATGGGAATATATATGCTTTAAGTATAATATTTTAAAGGTACAAACCATAAATACAACAGGAGAATTCACGATTTCACGTTTAAGTATGTATGGGTAGGTATGTAATATATTATAAATTTGTACGGAATATCATTTCCACGTCAAACTGTTCTGTCTCTCTCTCTTTCTGCGTTCTTTGTAAATATCTCTACCGTATAATATTATATATTTAATGTTTTTTTTTTTTTTTTCATGCCACCGTGTTGGTATTACGCATTTGTGTATTAAATCTATGTTTTCCACCGAATTGCCACTGCTATACGGGATCGGAAAAAATAAACCATTAAACGCGAGGTTAATGGCGAACATAACTAACGTCACCCCATACACGATCATAATACAATATCATATACATAAAACGTACAGACAGATCTCTCACCTAACCTACAATATCCACCTACCACGCCATTCGTTGTATCCTTCCGCGTATAGGTTATGTTTTAATTAACTCGTTTTATATACGCCCGTCCCTTCCTCCTGCACTTCTTCTTCCAGGACGCCAAACTACGTTTCCTGTTTTTACGCGCTATTATTAAAAGCCATTACGGCAAACGCTGCGCTGCACCGCTCCTGTTTTATCAGACACGTTTTTACGACCTAACCCATAAAAATTCTCCGTCCCAACGAACGACTATACCTATGGCATAAAATTATAAATTATAAATCGTTTTTACGGCAATAATAGTATGTATACACGTATATTCAATATTCCATCACTAAACGAAATTACAGTTGATAGTTTTTTTTTTCT
The DNA here is from genome assembly GCA_025469235.1 of Pemphigus obesinymphae. Taxonomy (NCBI): domain Eukaryota; kingdom Metazoa; phylum Arthropoda; class Insecta; order Hemiptera; family Aphididae; genus Pemphigus; species Pemphigus obesinymphae. The sequence continues at coordinate 4,487 of JAIPRL010011154.1, forward strand.
TTTTGTAATGATGATTTTGAAAACCATTTAAAACTTTTATAAAAAAACCTCTCCAATTTTACATTATCTAGAAACTATTATTACTCAAATATAGGTTGGGTTTTAAATGTATTTTTAAAAAATTCTTAAAGCGCTATAAAGGTAGTATTTATTCGTAAAATAAACAATTAATTTATTAAACGTATGCATATAAATATATATTTAATACAGAGTATTCTATATAGAAGGTAGGTTAAACAAAAATTGTATTTAAATGATTCTAATTTTAAATTTAAATTACTCTGCATTACCTTCTAAATACAACATACAGCACAGAATATAAATCTATTTTATTTATTTAAGTTAATAATCCATTAAAAGTACGCCACACCGACAATTTTTGAATGAAAAACTTCCATTAGCATTTTCAATTTTATCAACTTACAAACAAGTGAGAATTACGAAACAAAAAAAAAATATAGCTAATAACATATTATATGATATAGACTGATATACTATATAGACTGATAGAGCCAATTTTAGAGATATGCATTTTTATACGTTTTATGAGCTGTCAAAATATTGATTATTTTATTTTTTAACAGCTTATAAAACGTGTAAAAATATATGTATCAAAAATCGACTTCATTAGTTGCTAGAACATTTTTCTTTATGTATTTTTTTTTTATTTCATCTCTCTACAATATTTTCATATGAAAATGAAAATGCCTAAATGTGTATTTTTTGACAAATATCGTGATTAAACGACAATTAATAAAAGTGCTAACACAGGTATATTTTTAAATTACATTTAAAATATATTAAATATTTTTAATTTGTTTGATTTTTATTTTCCATTAAATTTAATAAGAATTGCCTATACAAAACCCCTTAAAAATCGAGTGTGTGGCGTTCTCTGGTTAAGTTAGATCTTTATATTATCACAAAATTCTGTAACTATACTCTAACTACAGAATCAAACAACAACAAATAATTAAATAAAACTGTATACGTTATAGTATTATTGTGAAAATGGATAGTCTATCGATTATAAAATAACGGTAAGTAAATTTCAGATAACAATTAAGTATTTGCAAAAATGGAAACATTTCAAATATACATTCAAATGTTCAAAATAAATTACAATAGTTGACAAGTAGATATAGTAAAATATAATTTTAAAAATTATCTTTTCCCCTATATGAATCCGCCACTATAATATACTTAATTATTACTGTAATAATTATAAATTCTGTATAATTTCGGATCAATGTTTTTTTTCTTTATCAATGTATTATAATAGAAGTTTTTTTCTTAGTCGTTTTCTCTTGATTTCCAATTAACAATTTTTTTTTTTTAACAACATTAATATACATTAAACTATATACAGTTAACATTGGTAGGTACAGTTTGCGTACTTTCTAGAATCAGGATTGAATATAGTTGGAAATACATTGCCGACTGTTACAGTACATAATAATTATATTGCAGCTTTGTTATACCAAATAAAATAATCTCGATAAAAGAATTAATATCATAAATGAAAGATAACTATAGGAAATGCGCGAAATGCGTCCGTTTTACGTACTTTTTTCTTACGCATTAAAAATCTATTGGGAAAATTAAAAAATGAATTCTTTAAAGTGTCAACTAAATGAAATTTTTTTGCCGAAAAATTAGAAATCATATGACGATAAGAATAAGTCTTCTGGTCAATAATTTGTTCACAGATATAAATAAATTAAAATTTAATAAACATTAATGTAAAACCACTAGGTAGCTCTCTGGATATGCTCAGAGTCTAAAAGTTGTTGAAATACGTGCATGTAGTTAAAAGTGTATACAGTTGTTTTACATTAATATTGTACAGTTCTTTAAGTAAACTTGGAGTTTGAATTTCTGTTATATAATTTACTATATATATATATATATATATATTATAAATATAAGGGCTATAAATTAAAAACTACATTACTTTCTGACTAGGACATCAAAAATAATTTGAACGTATCTCATTGCAATGGTACATCCATAAAGTGTTAGCATTAAAACTTGTTTAGTTCGAGTTTTATTCTGTTCGGTTAAAGTTTTATAAATACTTAAACAAGAATTTATGCGATACTCTTCAGATAATATTTATTTGTATACGAACACAACGAGTATATATTCTTATATATACCATTACGTTTTATAGTTTTAAATCAAATGATTATTTTAATATTTTATTAAAAAAAATTATTAGGTAAAGAATATGATCAATATAAGATTCAAAAATAGATTAAATAGTGTTTACAAATATAAAATATTGATAATACATTTTTAATGTAAGGACATATATGATAAAATTCAACAAATTTGTATTATATTGTCCAACTGAAATTTTTCAATTTTAATTGTCGAATTGGCCGGAGTCTCAACTTTAGGGGATAAGCTGCTCCCTCCTTATTCACTTCGCATCTGAAAAGAATAATTAACTACTCAGACAGTTATAATATATAGATTAGGTTATAAGGCTAGGATAATACAGGTCAGAATGTTAACAATATTTTTCATGTTCATTGTATTTTTTTTTTTTTTTAAATAGTTAACAAATATAATTATCATATAAACAATTTAATTATTATAATAAAGTTATTAAATAATTGTAATAACATAACGATAAATACATTTTGAAAACCCGGATCCAAACGAATGTAAAATTTTAATGCATTTATAAATTTGATCTTATAATACAAAGAAGTACTAGATGAATTTCGTGAATGTAAATCGAACGTCAATATTTTATTTAAGTTTTTTAAATGAAAATTCTTCTTCTGTGAATTGTAAATCAGGGTACAGAATACATGATATAACAGAACTATTTGAAAAATGTTATATCGTTTATTTTCTGGAATATTTTACAATGATTTTTATAAATCACATTAAGTAGTTTTAGTTACTTTATCACGAGTAGGTATAAACCATTCTGATGTTATTCTTTAAATAAAGTTGGTAAGTTGTAAATATCAAAACTCATTTAGGAACAAAATACTATCTATTAAAAATGTATCATGGGTTTTTAATTCAGATTTCATTCGGTTTATTTTATCCCGTTCTTCATTCATAGGATAACTTTTCGTCTAAAATTCTTGATTTTTAATGCACGATATATTTTTGTTTAATACCGAAGCCTACGCATATATTATAATATGGTGATTAGAAGTTTTTCTCGAGCAACTCGTCGTTTAAACATTTCAATTTTTTTCGGTTTTTTTTTTTTTTTTTGGTAACTTTTTAACTTGGCGGACCGAAATTAAATAATTATTTTGTGACGGTGCAGGGTCGGCGAGAGATTAATGTTCCGCTTAAATGATTTCATTTGTTATAATATAGGCAAAGAGACCTTTTGTCGTGGTGCAGGCGTTGTCGTCGGAAAGGCGATGATTGAAGAGTATTATAGATCTCTCTTGTGACAACTCTGTAATCGCCGGCTGAAAAGGAAAATGGAAAAGGAAATTACGGTGGTAAAAAATGTAAAAAAAAAAAAAAGAAAAAAAAAACAGTAACTAAAGCACACAATTATTTTATCTAACCTATAACATCGCACGGGGTATACCCAATTAATGGTTAATAGCTTTTCTCGGCAACTCGGGTTTAACTAACCTATAAGTGCACTAAAATGTATATAAATACTGCATCCACAGTGATGACATCGTGAAAATAACTGTATAATTATACTTTATAATTTACCATCGTCGTCATTAACATGATGATATCTATTTATAATTTATAACGCAGTTCGAGCCGTGTTTGCAGACTTTAAAAGCGATTATTATCGATATAAATAAATCTAAATTTAATCCACATATCTGTCATCGGCTATTTAACAGAATTTAAACATGCCACTATACTCGATAGGTACTAGGTATATCGAATGTGAAAAATTAAATTTAAATTAACTAATAATTGCATTTAGAAAAATCTATATTTAAAACAGAAGTCGTGAAGAAAACAAATAGATTAACTAAAGTAATGTCAATACTTCTAAAATTCATAACCAAAACCAGCTGCAAGTATATTCAATGCAGTATACTATACAAAATCCATCTGAAATATATTATATAATATTATGATAATATAGTTGTTATGAAAATTTAATACATTACCGATTTAAAACGATGTGATACTGGAGAGAAAAATCTTCGTATATAATCAATTCAATTATATTTTAGAAACATTTTTAGTCAAGAAATCAAATATTTAAAAATATCATCAATGTTTAAAAAATATTTTGATAAAATGAATAGTTTATTTAAAATGTTGCTTCTACTTATGATAACTTTATTATATTATTAATATTTAATATATATGAAATACCTATATTAACATAGATAGAGAAAATTAAAATTTCATAAATTACATAATCACGAGCTGTAAGGTTGAAACCTATTAAAAAAAGTGTAAACAGTCCTTTCTACATTGCTCCCTTCGAGAAGTCATGTGACAACAAAAAGTGCTCAAACTCAAAGAAGAGTGTTATATTTCTCATTCAAACTGTATATAATACAGCAACTGCACTAATGACAATAAAACGATATAATGATAAAAAGAAAAGCGTCCAACAACAGTATCACTCGTTTGACATAAAATAAAAATAATGACAGAATAATATCGAATGAATACTTTTTTCAAATCTTTTTTTAGTCCCTACGAATATTATTTACGCACGTTTATACACCAAAGCCAACGATACAATAATAATCGTTGTATGTACAACAATACTGCAGGGTAAAATCGTGTAAAACTATTATATTTTTTATAATATCGATTTTTTTGATTTTTTTTTATTAAAAATCATGAAAAATGGATCTACCGACATGGTACACGTATGAATACAAGATATCCGATTCTTATTTTTAGGTTAGTTTAACCCATAGCTGATACCACACAATAGAAACGACACTAACTTGGGTTCAAGGCTGGATGTTATATTAGAATCCCTGGGATCCGTGTCGTAGACCTTTTTATACCAAAGGTATATGGATTTGATATGCTATTGTATTGAAATGTATCTAATGAAAATACATGCGATCAATAATATCACAAATTAATGACAGTGGTAGTAAAAAATGTAGTCCTAAGATAACCAGATAGCCAGGCTATAATCATATTTTATCACACACTAACCACTACTATATTACTACTATAAAATATATCCTTTTATTTTTTTCTGGTAACATTTTTTTATTATCTTCAGGAATATATTTTAATGACCGTATAAGAGATGTGCTATTTAAAGACATATTGACTAAATTTACTGCGTTTTCTTCATCTCCTGTTATGAATCACTCATACATGTGATACGCGAGTAGGTGGAATAATGTGGAATAAAAAATTCCGTAATACTATTTCGTTCACGTAGACTTTGGATGTAAATCATTAAATATTTTAAATATACATTTAATAACAGGAGTAATTATAATAACCACAAACATCGTAGTAAAGTAATATTTATTGTTTTTATTTTTATAGCTTATGAAAAAATCTCCCTTGGTATCTAATTAAACTTTGTTCTGTGTATATACATAGTATATAACACCTATATATTTTAACTTAACTTTGAATAATCAATAATTGACTAGTTAATATCTTACTGGCAGATTTTTAACTAGGTTCATAATAATGATAAAACACATACCAAGATACCAAGATATGGATATGATAAAATATCCGAAAGTAGTATACCATGATAACAATTTAAGTTCTAACTAACTTAATTTTGACTGATTAACTAGTTGATGCACATCCTTGAGTACAATCCAAGGCGTTTTAGTCACGTTGTTATCATTGACGATAAAAAATATTCATTAATTAGAATTTTTTATTTTTGTGGATTTTTCGTTTATTCTTAAGTACATCTGTGTTTTGTATTTTTTTTGTGCGTAAGTCGGTGGACACGCGTTGTGTTAAAAATATTATTATGTATATCGATCGTAGGCGTACGGGAATGTTCAAAAATGCTGGCGGAAAAATGTCAAGAACATTTCATAAAGGTAAAAATGATTGCGAGACTCAAAGAAAAAACTCCGAAAAAAAAAAAATATATATATAGAGTAGCTGCCAAAAATTCAACAATACACATAAATTACTATGAAAAAAAAAATAAAAATATTTTACGTATAAACAAAAAAAAAAAAAAAAAAAACTGTGTACATTATATTACGTTGTACGATCAGGAGAGAGGGACAAATAAATTAATTCGGAATAAAATTAACAATTTAAGTTTTTTACATAATATTTTCATAAATATTTTTCGTCTGTTTCGAACTTTTTTATTTTATTTTTTTAATAATAATATTTACAAAGAAAAAATAACATTTTTTTATTTGTTTGAAACGAATAACGGGCAGGTATAGGTAATATATGAAACGGACAAAAAAAAAAAATCGTTCATTCTGTACGACGATATTTTCCAGTATTTTATGGTGCGAGTACGGACATATAAATACTGTTTTAGTTAATTGCCTCGTGTCAATTTGGACAAATTTCAATAAACAACCCTCGACGGTCGTTTATATTTTCAGCTTCGACATTTAAAAATATGGTATTCGGTATTATATTGGGGTGTTACCGATATGGTTTTCGAAATGTTAATTATACTCGTACACAGTAGTAGTAGAATATGTAAAATATTGGTTAAACACATATACAAGTGTTCGTAATATGATAATATATCACCAACGAGCTTTTTTCATCCTCTCTCTCCCGTTTTTTATAAGTTGAACGAACAAGGTTTTTTTTTTTAGATTAGGTTAAGCAATAATAACATTATACTAGTTGTGGTAATCACGTGTCACGAACGTAATTACATTTTTAAAAAAAAAAAACACGATTGAAAACGTAGATACTGTGTGTTTTCGATTCTATTCGAACTCAGGGCCCACGACGAACACACGAAAAGGAAACATTTTTGCGATGAATCTATCCACTGATTTAATATCGGAATGTCTATCATTTATGTTTGTATCATGATTTTTTAATTTTCGAGAACAAAACATTGAAAATTATTCAACAACGGTTTTCGGATTAGTAAATAATTAGATTTTAAGACTGTTTATATTAAGGATGTTTAGAAAAATGCTATAATACGGTTCTGTACGTTACAGAAATATTATATAAGAGTTATTCTAGTAGCATCGTATATAAACAAAAATATAACAGATAATTTTCTCGTACTTTTCGTAGGATATATTTATATGTTTCTAATAATATCTATATCATTAAAAGTATTAAAAGTTATTTTTATTATCTAAATATGTTCCTAATTAGTTGTCAAAACTTAGGTTTTTACCGTGTGTCTACCCACGTATTTAAACTACCAAAATATAATGTTCAGTTGCAGCCAATTGGATTTGGAACTTTAGATATCACAAATAGACAACAAACACATGAAAAAACCTCAAATACTGATGATATAAATGGGTGTACGTTACTCAATTTTTATGTTCGAAAATCTACATGAATATGTTGAGTGAATGAGATACACAAAAAAATTCTTACAAAATTTCTACTTTTAGCTTCCATTATTGAAATATATTGTTAAAAAAATAAACTATTTGCTAATATTTTTCTATATTTAAATTTAGATATAAATGCACCCGGATCAGTTATATATTTTTTGCATACATATTTAAAATTCTACTAATTTTTAGAATCTATTATTTTAGGTTTGGTATAATATAAATGTATTGTTGTAGATAAATTTGATTTTTTTTTTGCGAATGATTACATTACTATCTCGATTTTTGAAAAAATAAGAGAAAGTATAATGAGCGAGAATAGAATAAAATAGTTTGGACATTTTTAGAGACTAAGGAAAAATAAATTATTAAAAAGATAAATGAAAAAACTATAGTTAAACGGCAGGAAAAAGTTAGGCTACAGAAGTATATTAAGGGGAATGTGATAGAATTTTGAGTAGAAAAAATAGCCAAGAGAATTCTTAAATACAAAAAACTAAAAAGTAGATGGGTTCTAAAGGTAAATGTAAGATTATAACAATAATGATAATAATAAATATTATATAGGAACCTACGATGCATAAAGTGAAAAAAAAAATAGGAGCAGGTGAATAGTTTTTAGAATTTCATGCTATAGTCACTGGTTATGAATTGGAAAATAATTTTAATTTTATTAAATTTTCGAGAATTTTCATTTTGTGTATATTTTAAATCACTAATTTTCGATGATTTTTTTTTTTATTAAAATTTAGTATGTTTATTATATAGGTATGTATCAAGTATATTATATATTAGTCAAAAAGAGAGAAATGTATTTTATTGCGATCGGTCCATCATTACAGACACACACTTCATGTGTGGGTTGGAGTCTGAAAATATATAAAATCTAATATATATATACTTATATATAATATACTATATAGAAATGGCATCATATTGGTTGGGTGAGAGGTGGAAAAAAAGAGGAGTGTTATGGCTTTGTGGTTGCTACTGTAAAAACCGGCTCGGGAGGTCCAATTTGTCGGCGAAAAACACTGTTCATATTTCATCAAACCTCATCCCCAGCAGCCCTTTTACTCACTGACTGACCCTTCGTACGGTAGGTATATACCTACCACGTATTATACCGCAATGGCTTCCACCAGCTGTTATCTTTTGTATCTGTGTGTGTGTGTGTGTGTGTGTGTGTGTGCGGGGTTAAAAATGGAAACAATTAAAGAAAGGGATCCTTTTTTCAGTGTCGGCAAAGAAGAAAATAATCCTTTAGATTACATTATTTTATTGTAAATTAAATAACATACTATAATGTCCTCTCGCAATATACGCCTGCAATCGGCTACCATTTAAAATGGGCAAAATAGAGCGTTATCATAATTTTAATTTATGGAAATGAAAATTATTCGTTTTATTGTACGATTTACTTACTCGTAGAATGCATACAACAAAATGTTTCAACTTCCGCTATATATCCAAACAATGCATATAAAATGTTTTTCATATATTATAAAAATATTTTACTACAAGAAAAAATTGCATTATTTATCACTATATCGTATGTAATAACAAATTTAATTAGTCTTATTTTAAATTACAGTCAGTTGTATCGTGTATTTTTATACCCATTTAATAGCATAACGTATCCCATTTATTAGTTAATTAATTTACAGTATACCTATCCTGAAAAAAAAAAAATAATTGTTAATTTTTAACATGCTATGTTAATTTTAATATATAATAGTGATGCTTGTACTCAAAATAAAAATTTCAAAACACAATTAGCTGTATCTATAGTTAATTAGTTAATTTTAATATATATTATGAGTTATGATTGATATTTAAAACACTCAGACATATGTGAAAACCAAAAGGAATTAAGAGGATGCTATACCCGCATTTTCTGTCTCCGTCCATCTAATTGGCAATATAGCAAAATTGTACAACGCAAAATTGAAATTATGGCATTTTGGTTAGATTTAGAGCTCAAACACCTATTATCAAATTTAACGAGAAGAATAATTTCGAGTGAACCTCGTGGGCTTTTTGTAAAATATTGTCAGAAAAAAAAGTTACGGCATTTTTAGTTTTTGATATTTTTAAATAGCTTTAA
>JAIPRL010011155.1:0-14069 GCA_025469235.1 Pemphigus obesinymphae
ATATGAGGAAGGTGGGAGTAAGTGAAGAAGATGCGGGAGATAGAGTTAAATGGAAGTGTAGGACCAGGGTGGCCGACCCCAAATAGTTGGGAGAGAAGGCGAAGGAGAAGAAGAAGAAGAAGAAGAAGAGTCATTCTATGGCTTGTGGAATTGAGTTCTATTGACCTAGAAAAGAGACATCTTTAGAAGATAGTAATGAAACTCAAAAATTGACCATGTTTTTGAATAATCTATTTGGTGCAATAAATAGATAATATACTGCAGAAGGAATAAAAAAATCTAGTCATGATTTGAAAGTAAGTAAATACCTACTATTGGTAAATTATATTTAATTTTTCTTTACTTCATAAATAATGGAAGATGCAGAGATAAGGTTGAATACTTAGGAAAGCCATTTACATGATGGGTATATTTACCAAAATAAAATTTTAATTATGACAACAGCTGCAGGGATGAGGGTGACATTGTGATCGGTATACGAAAAAAAACCAAAGAAAAAAACCAACATAAAAATAAAACCAATTTGAAAAATTCTATTTTTGTTGAAATTTTTTATTCAATCATAATTTATTCGGTCTGGTTTCTGGTACAAGCCGGCCATGAGTACAAACCTGTCCAATAATTTGGTGAAACTGTTAATTTATGATTTATTGAATTATGGAATAATTTTTATTAATTAGTATTGGAATTAATTAATGTAATTTGGGGAAAATTATTATTAATTAAATAATAATTATAAATTATTAAATATTTTTTTTATTGGGAAAACTTTCATATAATCATATACAGTTAACCTCTGAATAGTGGACAAATTCGGTTACCTTAATTTTGTCCGCTATTCAGAAGGGGTAGGTAAATGTTTGAAATTCATAAAATGTAAAAGTGTAAATTGAAAACATTGGTGCTAGGTTAGATAATATTATAATGTTATAATTAAATGTAATTACTTAATTATGTAGATTTAATGATGTAATATGATGTATGTATTATATCATGTAATATTTATTATGTAGGTTTGGTGTTTGTAAATTAAAATTTTAAAAAATATCAATGAAAATGTGTACATTTTTCAGCCTTTGATTTCTGATCAAAATCTTTCTAGATATTTAAACAATTTATTTCACTCCTTTACTTTGTCAAGAGATGTGACTAAATTTCTAATAATTAATATAATTATTATTATTATTAATTTATTTATTTTACTATCAATCATGACATTTTATATGATCAATATATGCTAACATCTTTATTAAAAAATTGTGAAGAACGAAATTTATGTCCAGACTCTTTATATATTCACGTAGATTTTGAGCGGGCAATCATAACAGCCATTAAGCATATTCTTGGAGAACATGTAAATATTCAGAGTGGTTTTTATCACTTGACACAAGCAACATACCGTAAAATTCAGAAATTTAGGCTGCAAACAATGTGTAGGGAAAATGTTGCAATAAGTGAATTTTGTGGTAAAATGCATGGACTTGCATTTTTATCTGTCAATGATATGAAGGAAGGTATGGTATATTTACATACAATTGTACCTTATAATGCTGAACCGTTACTGGATTATTTTTATGCTACATACGTCAATGACACATTTCGACGAATCCAGAGCAACATGAACTGTGGTATAGCTTTTCGAAATCATCCATTCTTATTTGTACCACGCTTATGGAATGTCCATGATGTGACATTAAATGATAAAGCTCAAACTAATAATAGTACTGAGGGTTGGAATCATCATTTCAGTAAACTTGTAGGTCAAAATCATCCTACGTTTGGACAATGATTTCCAAAATACGTTTAGAAATTAGCTGCAGACGAAACAAAATTGGCCTAAGAATCATTAGGTATAGTTAAAAAGAAAAGAAAATTAACAGCGTACACAGAAACGCATAAAAAATTAAAATTATTATGTACAAATTATAATAATGAAATTAATAAAAATATACCAAAGTTCTTGACAGTAGTAGGTCATACAATGAGATTTAGATAATTAAGATTTTACCTTTTAACCAAAGAATATTGTTAACCCTTAATTTGTTTTAAACAATTTTATTTAAATTTACATTTCCGACGTACAATTTATTATTTTGTTATTATGTTCATATTATACCTATTTTTTTCATACATTTCCATTATCTAGTTTAAACGGTTTGAACATACAGTTTATATGTGTTATTGACTAAATTTTTATTATTTTGTATCATCATCTATGATTTTTTTTTCTGTTAGTACTTACTATTTTCCCCCTACCTATTTTATTAATTAAATGTTAAAATTTCATTTGATTAAAAACAATGATGAGCATACGAAACATCAATTTAAACTTTGGTTTTTTTGCCGTCGGTTTTTCCCCGTTGGTTTGTTTTTGTTTGTTCTTTTTTTCCGTTTTTTTTTTTCCGGGATTCTTGCGATGAACAATAAAACTAACAAATTATTTATTATCTGAGTGTGGCTTTGAATATGTTTTGACAGGAAATATTAACCATTATCTCTTAGAAATACATTTATCCAAAATTTTTATTTTAACCATAATTATATATTTATATATTTTTCCAGAAATATATTGGTATGATTCGTCAAGCTACTGGCTTAAATGATCACCCGACTGGCCCAACTTTTTTACACCTCTATCGTATTCTATCTCTCTATTCCATATTAAATCCACTCAAGTATGGGAATTGTACAATTTTAGAAAGACATGCACCTAAAATTTCAATTACTGAACTCAAAGAAATTCTCCAAGGTATTGAATTCAGTGCCAGAGAAAATAAATTGAAAGATTTAAAATCAAAAGTTAACATGCTGGTAGATGAAGGATAATGGGAAGCTGATGATATATTTGAAGATCATAGTTACAATAGTACTAAAACAATAGACTGCAGTGTCGACTACGCTTATGGGTATGTATCCAATCTGTTTGTTTAAATTGTCTTCATGTTTTAAAATCTGTCAATACATATGTAGATTTATCTGCAACTGAACTTAACTCATCCTCATATTAACTTATTTTATTTATTAAACAGGTAAAAGAATTATTTCCTAAATATTGTGAAAAAAAAAAGGTTTTTGAATTAGTAATTGAAGATATTTTTGAAAGATTTAGATTTACTTTTCCGTATATAACTCACAAAAATGATAGTACTGTTTTTGTAATAAGTTATCAGTTTATTTCATAAAAGGTATAATCAGGTATATATATTAGTTATTATAACATTTCTTGTATTTATTATTCTTGTATATTATTTTTATTTTCAGTATTTACTTTATTATAAGCTTCGCATACTATATTACATGAATTCATTCAAAAATTACAAGCTTTTTGCACTAATTTATTTTTCTAATATTATATTTCATATTTATGATTTGTTATTATTTTCCATATTTTCCAGATAAAAATTTTTACTTGTAAAGACATATTTGAATAAGGACATTTAAGTAATTTTCCTATTGCCGAATAATATTTCAAATATATATTATACATTTGATATTGTATTGATAATTTATAATAATTAAACGTTACCTATTTATTTAAAATAAAGTACATTTTTATTCATATTATGATGTTTTAATTATACACCTAATAAACGATTATTTATATTATTTTATTACCATTGAATATAGCCTATAGGTCTATAGTCAACACAATCTTATGTTAGTATTAGGTATTACTTCTATTGCAGTACCTATATATATATTTTTTTTTAATTCGTAACAATGATAAATCGATTGTAGTGCAAAAATTTGTCCTTTAAATATTTTATAATAGGTGTTTTCACTCTAAAACTACTTAAAGGCTGCTCTCTGCTCCATCAATTTTTTATCAAAATGATCTAAGTCACTGATAAATGTAAATATTTAACTTTTATTGTTTCGATTTAAAAAAGTGTAAAGATAATTTGAATTTGTGAACAAGTTTACTTTGCATCGTTCGAAGCATATTTTTAATATTTTTTTAATATATTTAATATTAAAGATTAACAAATTTATAAAATCTTAAATATTTATTCTCATTAAAAATTCGGCTAAAATTTAAAAAGTGCTTCGATCGATGCAAATAAACTTGTTTCTATATTCAAAGGTTTTACATTTTTAAAATCGAACCACTGGAAGTACATACATTTTTGTCAGGCATATAGGTTTTGTAGACGGAAATATCGTGATTATACAACAATAAAAGTAGTACGAGTACAGTACTATTTTTAAATTACTTTTAAAATGTACTAAAATATTTCTAAATTGTTAGATTTTTATTTTTCTTAATATTTAATTGAAATTGCACATCTGAACCCCTTAAAACGTGCCTGTAGACGAGTAATTTCGTTTGTTCTTTCGTGGACGTGTTTTTACAACCTACCTACTTATTATTGGTGTGATATCCTCTTGAAATTTTTGACATTTTTGAATACTTACGGTTAGAGTGATATACATAAATTAACTTAATAATCTGATAAGCTTAGAATTATCCCATTTAGGAACTCAAAATCTATAATTGATATAATGATAAAACAAATTTGCAAAAAAAACTGAAAATATCACTAAATATATCTACTAAATTACATATTCGGGTTTTAAAAATGTATAATAATTATTTTCGAAATCATAAAGAAATCGTATTTTTCGGGGAAGTTTTTCCTTACGAGTTTGCCGAAAAATCAAAATATGTCTTCTTAAATACTGATCTAATTTGGTACTGGACAATAAGTACACTATTAGCACAGAATATTCTGTGCTTTATTATCAATAGGTTGGTTATATTTACGTTATATAAATTATAGTATTCCCAATGTAATAGAAAAAACAAAAAAGAATACTATATTCATTTGACAAGCGTCAAAAATGTAGGTGGTGTAATAAATACCTAATCAAATTGTAACACGCTCTAGCAGCGCTCGGCAGTTTGAAAAACTACGCATACCATAACGAGTTCTGACCGTCAAAAACTATCACTCTGTCTAACCTGTTCATAATAATCGTGTACCTACCACCAGTATATCACTACACCTTAACCCCTCGTTGTGTAGCGTACTACTCTATTACTGAAATAATTATAATAATATACGTAAAATACGGGAATTGTGAATTGTGAATCGCGATCGTACCCTAATAGCTCAAAGTACCTCCCGAAGCGGTTGTGGACAGTCCCGACGGGAGTTGTCGACCGAAAATAGAAACGGCTATTTGGTGTCCATGCCGGTACTGGACGTCTGAACGATAAGATGATGATTGATATCCGACCGTCAATATCGAGTTAATTGAAAAAAAAACCTTACAGGCCGTAATTTTGTTTTTATTATATTCTTCATATTCTATTTTTTGAAAATACCTTCTCCGGACCGTATATTTTTTTTTGTTGTAAATTTTGCAACAATTCTTAATTCCGGCGCCTGCATTTAAATTTTTGACTTAAACTTTTTTTGTACTCATACTTAAGCGATTGAGCTTCAGTGATACAAATGTAGTTAGAATTGTAGGTATATAAATGCTCAAGAAATGGTAAACGATTACAGGCACGGTAAAGGAGGGGAAACTTTTTGAGAGCATTCAATAACAGCCAAAACGGGCTCGGACCAGTAACAAAATGTGTCACTAAGGTATAAAACGTACTAAAAGTCACATTTTTGGGTAGTCCGAAAACTCAAGGCGATATTAACCTAGTGTCTTGACGTTTTGTCTACTACCCTTTTGCTTAAAGCCCTTATACATTGGTGCCCATTGAGGGATTAGAAAGGGATCACAACCCTCTCTGGAGAATATCAAAAAAGTTACTTTTAGTATGTTATATACGGTAGTGTATACACTTTGACATCAGTCCGAGTCCAAATATATGGCACCCTTGTCCCTATCTTTCTCTACAGCTCGTTTCGCTCAAAAGGTCTAACTTAATTAGATCTAATCAATTTGTTATTTTTTAGCTCATAATATAGGTAACTCACAGGATTGCCGAAAAAGTAAGTGTCAAAAACGTACCTTCCGGTAGCTGTGTATATGGGACTGTTTCGGGAGGTTTCCGGAAAGGCCTAGATAGTGGCCGGCAGTAAACATTTACCATGACTGAAACGGGAACCTAACGGGTCGTGTCTGTACTGTTAAAGTGGTTGGTGATCAACAGTTTACACCAGTGTTTGGAAAGAACGACGTTCATAGTTTTAAGGAATATAAACGATTATGAGGAAGTTAAAATTAAATTAAAATATAATTCTTTATATTTCTCTACGTTAATATATATATAATACAATAGTAAATATTTGTTGTACATTTCAAGTTTCTGGCATTTTAATTTCTAATTTATCATCATTTTTAGTCTTTGTTCAGTAGTTATACATACCTATTATATATAATCTACATATTATATATATAGTCGGTAACCATAAGTTGTTTATAATGACTTATGTTTTTAGTTTTATTCTTACGTGACTATTGTAAAATTTAATTTCATTTTCAGAAAAATGTAATAATAGTAGTATTCAGTATAATTATTCATAATATTTTAATATATTTTAATTTAATATTTATACAGACAATTGAAAATTTTGTGGCTCCCGGGATAATATTTTTGATACCATGAAGAAAAATACGGATGACCATTTTTTTCTATTGTACTTTAATTTTTTTCCCGATGCAATATCATATTGATATTTGTGTACAATTTACCAATTGAATGACCATTTATTTTTTTGACTTTCTCCCAGTACAATTTATTGATTTTGATATTTGGTGTACACTTGTTTTTGAACGATGGTTGATGAGTAAATAAAATAAGTCATCAACATTTTTAAAAATCGTCCCTACAAAATTTAATGCCCAAAACAATACATCTTATACCCACTCCTTAAATACATCTAACCTCCCTCTATGCTTATAGTTATAACTTATATATTATGATAATTATTTTTAGACACAATAAAATTACAATCATATTTAATAATTATATCTTTTCAATAATTTTAATTTGTTAAAACTCAATAGAAATACCCATGTTCCTTCCAACCTCCTCAAATCGATTCCTGATGTTGAAGAATGTACACAAACCCATCTTAAAAACTGTGAAAATTTTTTTAAGAAGTTCAGTAAATTTGGCAATATATATACTTTTTAATTATATTTACCTTCCGCATTATACCAAGCTCCGGTTGTAATATTACCAACCAAATTTGATTTTATGCCACACGTTAAACTTTCAGAATACTTAAACTTCACACCAAACTCATGGTCTTCGATCGTCATTTTTGGAGACCTCCAATTTCCTTTGTGTTGAGTAGCTAATTCCAGTATATTATTTATTTTCAAATATATATTTAACGAGCACATATCAGTATTTGGTTGCCTGTGAATATAAGTGAATTAAGAAAAAAATCAAGGTTTGAACAAATTTTATTAATATACTTGTTAGTTGTAACCCGCATAGCCTAGGTAATATTACGTATTACAAAATAATGAATACGTGATATTCGAATGAATTTTATCTACCATTATTATAATATAAAGTAAATTAAACTATTTTAATTTTAAATTAACCATTCTGAAAAGTTTATTTTATAAGATATATTTCCCCCAGTCCTTTGTAAGAAGAAAGAATATACATAACACAAATTAAGTTAATAAGTTAATTTATATAATCTCAGATATACTACAAAAACAGAAAAATTAACAGGATCAAGAATGATGTTAAAAACTCTAAAAATAGAAAATTTTTGTGATAATTAGAAAATATCAATTACTAATATTGTAATCCTCAAAATACTGAAATATTCCACATATATTACAAATAATTAGGAAATATTCCGTAATTACAAAATTACGGAATTGGCATATTATGAAATTGTGATAGAAATTTCTGGTTCCCAACTGTCTAGAATTTAAACTACACCATAGGTTAACTAGTATCATTAGTAAACATGTGAGTAATTATTTAAATTTATTAAATATATTCAATGTAATTAAATACATTATCAAAATTTTTTTAAGTTATTATCTATTATCCACTCACAGTGTAAAACGCATTACATTGGACGGTAAAATTAAAGCAAGTGAAACGCTCTGGCAAATTTCTTTCCATTGAGACTGAGGTGAACTGTTTTTTACTAAATTAAATCCGGCTAATATGCCAAAACTGTCAAAGCTGTGGCCAAAAACTCCCGAAAATTCCGCGTTTACTCCCGTATTCTGAGGTAGGTAATGCTGTGTACACTGTATCTTTGCATCCAAAACCACTGCCGGATGTTTGTATTGAATGGAACTATAGAAACTATTTATTGCCTTGCCGAATTGGTTTACACTAAATAATTTTAAAAATGTTAATATTTTTTTCCTTTATTTTATATAAATCTTTATACTTTAGACTTAGTCCAGAGTCGTTCAAAAGATGCTGGTTAAAAACACTTTTCACACCAAAATTATTTTCTTCACCCACCTTGAAATATGGTGTATAATTATCTATAAACAAATAAATCATACATTAAAAAAAATTTATTTTTAAAAATAAAATAAAATATGTTGTATCAGAACAATATAGTAATAAGCAAAAATATTGAAAATTATACCAAAAACTTTGTATTTTCCTACAATGTTATTTTTGACACAACATTGGGTAGCACCAATACTTCCAACATGTTCCAATTTCAATTCCCAATCGGTATTTTCAAGTTTTTTAAAAAGTTGCTGTGTGTTTATTTGATATTTATATAAGACATTATCGAATGGTTTTTGCATCATAGAATACGAACACGGTCCATTCATAACCTAAATTAAATTAATTCTGATAAGATATGTCCAACATCAGGGATCAAAACATAATATTATATAATACATAATGAATTTTAAAAAGTTTTACCAAATTGTTCCAGGATTTAGAGTCATTTATATCATCTTCTTTTGCAAAGACCGATTGGGTTGGGGCATACTGAGATACGCCTGTTGATTTGATTATGTTATAAAAGTGTTTTTGTTTACGGACATTTGAATTGGGCATGGTATTCGATGAGGTGGAGACATTTGATTCACTTGTGCTAAAATTGACATCTTGAGCATTTGAATCTAAGACGTTTGAAAGAGAATTGACCTTTAATTCGCCTGTAGTAATAAGTTTATCTTGAGCAAGCATTTTTGGGTCCTGTACATTTGACGTTAAAACGGCATTTGGTTTATTGGTGGAATTACCTTGTACAATAGACAGTGGATTATTATCATCAAATCTAATCATACATTTGAAGTTATTCCATATACTATTCAATTCGGAAAACATTTTTACAAAATATATAATATCACTTTTCTATATTGAATATTTAGACATTTCGATTACTATAAGATATTATCCTACAACACTAAATAATATATTATTTTATTATTATTTTTGGTTTCTTAGTGATCATAAATACTCGATAGTAAACTATTTATTCAACCGGAATATGTTTTTAATGGGATTTAAATATTAATATATTCAACGATACTATACGGGCATTTTTTTATTTAAAATAAACATCAAAACATTATTTAAATGTCAATTTATAAAAAAAAAACATAACATTGATATTAAATAACATTAAAGACTAAGACCGGTTCTTACAATGTCCTGTAAAGTGTCGATTAGCGCTAACCAGCGGTTATTCTGATTTTTACGGATAGTCGGTTCTTACAAACCTTGGTTAAGTAAAAAGTCTACAATAAGTTACTGTAAACTAGATAGTTTACAGTCAGATTTTTAACCGCGGGATTCTATCGGTTATTATTCCGTTAAACCACAATCTCCCGATTATACTATGTTATCAATACAAACATTTCATAAATATTCATTATCGTTCGTGCTTATGATTATAGTTTTCGTCAACAATTTTGTGTTTCAAGTTTTCGACATAAATTGTGTGTTTCTTTTAAAATTGGCTAGGGCCGTGCATAATTTTTTATTACTTGGCGAAGAAGATTTCTGCGGGTTTCAAAGCAACATAACAGCTCTGAATATAGCCATTCGAAAAAGTAAAACTTTTCAAACAAAGGAAAACTACTTTGAATTTTATTAGTAGCCTTGGAAGTTTATGATATTTTATATAAAATATAAAATGTAAAAAAATAATTGCGGATCGTAGTATTATCGAGTTGAAAGCAGATACGCAAAAGAAATAAGAGGGAAGGCCAGATACAATAAATAATAACGAATTAATAATATCATAAATATATAACAATTGTTTATAATAATTATTCCGAAATTTAATATTTGCGCATGAGAAAAAACTTGGTCATGAAAAAACTTTCGCCAGTGACGGCACAAATAAAGTATAAGGTTTACGTACATGCGTATTCTTCTTTAGGTGGTGGATAGTAGTGATTAAAAAAAAAAAAAAACTATGCTGTACCAAATATAATAAAAACACCAAAAATTCTATAAATATTACAATCCTGATCTATATAAGATATATATAGGTAGATATATATAATAATAAAAACTGTCATAATGCAAAATAGTTCGTGCATACACATTTATGTACTATTAATTTTTTTTTAATTATTTCGTTTATAATAATATAATACAATATAATATGAAAAAAAGGAATTTTAGTGACTTCTACATTTTGACAACACAAAACATAATATTCTTTACCCCTTCACTATCCAATTATTTTCGCACACCTATTATACTAACTCCTTAAATTCTATAAGTATATAGGTGTAACAGGACTATTTAACAGGTGTAATAACTTTTTTTCTATCAAATATTTTTAAGTTTTTATTTTTTTAAATTACTATTACAGCCTGGCGCTATAACTTGACCACAATAATATTATATTATATAGTAGGTACCTACTCTACATATGTGAATTCGATCGGTTGGTTCTCGAGATTTTATATATTTGGAAATGTTTGAAAATCCTCCCGATAAAAGTTCATCCGAATGTATTAATATAAATATAATAAAAATTGTGAAAAACACTGCGAAAGTCGGACGATTTGCAATTCATAACTATGAGATACAAAAAAATATGGCAAAGGTACCTCTACTATGTGAGTCAGTCTGTCGGACTCACCATTCTCGTTGTTTTATAAAACTATAGTCCCCAGATGGAAATCTATGAATGTACGAAAAAAAAAAAAATACGAACTTGCCACAGGATATTATAGTAGAAGGTACTCGGTATAAGTACACGTAGTTCAAACTAAAAGAAAAAAATATTTATATAATGATAAATGCTTAATAATAAAAGTTACAACGAAAACCAAATTTATTAGGATTTCTTTCAAATACCGCATATATCGGATAAACATCAAACACTCGTTATCTTCGCGAACGCCAAGATTGAGAAAAAAAAATCAGATCCGCATAGTGGATCTGTATCTGTATTTTGACTCTAATATAGGTACATACACATATTGAGAACTAACGTCTCGGTCATACAGGGGTGATTTGTAGACAAAGAAATGTTCAATCGGGCTTTAAAACATCGGAGAAAGGTCGCAAACGCCAATTTCGGGATTTCGGGGTGATAAGACGACGGTGCGAAAAACGCTGAAGCGATAAGAAACGGAAGGTGGAACGGTTTTCTTCCAAGCGATCTATAGGGTGAACACAGAGCTTATACCGCGTGTACCTAAACTTCCTGTCTTCGAAAAAGTCAAAATACGAACGAACGGAAAACGGAAAAATTGCAAATCCAAAGCACAACAGCGATAAAAATCGGAAAAGAAAATACCCACGCGGCCGCCGGTACGGAAAACGGTCAGTGGAATTAAATAAAAAGCGTAAAGCTTTCTCTTCCACGAAAGACCGTTTATTCGAAGTTGGCATATTATATAATAGACTAGTGCACCCATTTTACCAGTATTAAAATATACTAGAAATTTCGAAATAACTTTTAACAGACAAGTAATTTTAGAACTCATAGAAATTGTACTTGCCCGTCATAATTTAGCATTTGGTGGTCATCGAGAACAATGGGAAAATAATATAAAAGGAAGTTTTAAAGATTTAGTTGTTCTTATGGCAAGAAATTCCACTTTTCTCTTTGATATATCAAAATTAGAAAATATGTGTAAGAGAAAATTATCTTTTATATCATGGCAAAGACAAAATCAATTATTAGAAGCAATATCTGAGAATATTTAATTTAAAATTCGAATTTAAGTTCAAACAACTCATATATTTAGTATAATATCTATTGATCCTACTTTGAACGAGTCTAAAAAAGAACAGCTATCATTTGTAATCTTTTATAATGACGAATTAAATGCAAACGTAAAAGAAAAATTTCTCGCTTTAAAAGAATCGCCTTATACAACTGGAAAAGTTCTATTTGATATATTCAAAAATTGCATTAAGAGTGAAAATCTCAATTGGATAGATAATTTAGTAAGCCAATCATACGATGGTAGAAGTAATATGAGTGGTCACTACAAGGGTCTTCAAGCACGAATTAAAAATGATTGCCCACATGCTTTATTTATCTGGTATCATGCCCATAGGTTGAACCTTGTTATTAAAGAAGCAGTCTCAAGTAATATAGATGCTGTCAACTTGTTTGGGAACTTGGAAACATTATATAGTATATGTGGAGTGCTAAAAAAAGAGTTGCTGTATTCCGAGAAAATCAGTCAAAAATAAATTATTGCACACAACATCAGGTAATAAATGTGTAGGCACTACAAGATGGATGACTCATGAAGCTGCCCTTGATACAGTTTTGATAATTTTTGAAGCTATTCTTGAAACATTAGTAAATATTCGTGATTTAGAAGGTCCTTGTGACTCAAAAGTTGGTTCTACAGCTAGTGGCTTAATCTTATATTTTTTATCATACAAATTTATTCTTGCTGCAATGACTTTCAAAGAAATATTTAATACTCTTTCACTTATCAATAAAATAATTCAAACACGTGACTTAGACATTTTAACTCCAAAAAATTAATTGAAAATATCATGCCTAGAATTAAAAATATGAGAAAAGGAGATTCGTTTGAAAAAATTACACTCTTTGGCCAATAACTTTATTAGTAACATTGAATATGAAATGGAACCATTAAAAACTACTAGAATAAAAAAAGTACCAAAAAAATCTGGAGAGAGAAGCTCAGATGAACCCATAGAAGACCCTATGAAAAAGTTTAGAATAGACACTTTTAATAAAATATTTGATGTAAAACTTAATGAAATAAGTTCTTGTTGTAATGACATAAGTACTATCGTTTTAAACGATTTATCACTTTTAACTGAAAAACGGATTTTGGAATTACGAAATAATAAATTGTTATTACAAAACATGAATTTCAAGGATTCTGTCATGTTTATAGTAAGTTTGTTGATCATACTGGTTTAATTACACAATTTACACAATTAATTATACAATAATTACAATTTGTAACTAACTATAAAGAAATTGAATCTTCAGTTAAACTTCCATTAATTTTACAGAAATAAAACTATTGACCATTTGGTAAATTATGAAGACTTGAATTTGGATGAAACTCAAAATTCAGATATAGAGGATGAAATTGATGAAAGTATAAGATCATATTAATTCATAGACGAAGATGAAATAATAAATACCACGAGTCAAAATTTAGCTGGTATAGTAAAGTTGTTTCACTTATTTTGTACAGCATCATTTCAAAACATTTTTCCAAATCTAAATATCTTTTTCTTCTTCTCCTTCGCTTTCTTTCCCAACTATTTGGGGTCGGCCACCCAGGTCCTACCCTTCCACTTAACTCTATCTCCCGCATCTTCTTCACTTACTCCCACCTTCCTCATATCACTCGCCAACACATCCCCCCATCTTTTTCTCGGTCTTCCTCTCCCCCTCTTCCCAACAACATGCATTTCCCTTACTAATCTTACTGCCTCAGTCTCTTCCCTACTTAATACATGGCCCAGTCATCTTAATCCATTCTCTCTCATTTTATCTACTATTGAAGCTACCTAAATACTTGAACCTCTCCACTTCTCCCACCACATCCCACTTAACTTTATTTCTAGCCTTTCCCTATTCCCTCTGTGTTCCCTTTCACCAAAATCATACTCTATATATTCTGTTTTACTCCTACTAATCCTTAGTCCTTTACTTTCCAGAGCTTCCCTCCAC
>JAIPRL010011156.1:0-14068 GCA_025469235.1 Pemphigus obesinymphae
ATCATTGCAGGTCTCAAAACTGTCTTATAAAATTTACTCGAACAACCGTGATGGGGAAAACTCGCCTATATCCATTTTAAGACTACTCATAAATTTTTGACAAGTTTTATGCCGGCTGTCGACCTGATGCAACCTCAATTAGTCGACTTCTACGACAGGTATGAGGAAACCGTGGAGGTATTCTTAGCCCCCTCCACAGGGCAATTAATAATAAATATGAATACCAATATTCCATTTTTTAAACAAAATTTATAAAAACAAATATAAAATATAACAAAACAAATACGTTGTAATCACAATAACACGATTGAGAATGAGAAAATATGACAATGCTGCAGTTTATTTTGGGCGAGTTTGATAATCGAGTGCATTTTAATCGCGTAGTATGAAAATAACAAACCAAAACAAAGCGGATTTTAATCTCGCCGCGCGCTTTTAAACCGCTACTTATGAAACCAGTTCAAGTGTATAGTATGTACCTATACTAATTGTGTATAGGTACATACCTATACGAAAAAAAAAACAATACAAGAAATAAATTGGTTTTACAATGATGTATTATTTTTTTATGTCAGTACCCAAAATTTGTATTAGAAGGGCTCCTAATGCTGTTACACGCAGCATCATTTTAAAATAAATAAAATAAATTGTATTAAAGTAGGTACGGGTTTTTCGTTGTAATTCCATAAATAATGGTCATAGTTTTAAAATTTTCACATACATTGTATACAATTTTAACGTAAAATATTTTTCCTAATTTTGGGCTAGTAATTTTTAAGTTTTTTCGTCATAAGAGTTAATCTTAGGTTTTAAAACTTCAAATTTTAATGCAATATTAAAAAAAACATTCTAATTTCTAGTTATTTGATGTAAAAGCATTAAAAAAATCGGTAAGTACACACAATTTTTTTTATTAGTCATTTCAATTTGTCAACATGTAGGTATTAGTTCGGTATGAAAATGTTCGAATAGGTTCGAAATTAGGAAAAAAATGGGTCTATATAAGAGGTCTCTATTTCACGTGATTATGCACGTGCATTTTAATTTTACGCTTTCCTGTCACACATCGCCGTAACGCTCTACCATAACATGCCAACGTTACGCGTTCCGTTACATGTCGCCATAACGCTATACCGTCACACGCCGATGTTACGCGTTTTCATCACGCTCTTCTCACACGTCACTTACGGAATTTATTTGTAGTTCCATAGTCAGTACACAGGAAAACTAGAACGAGAAAAGTCATACAGCGGAAAATGATAAATGTATCGAATTTATCGGCACGCAGGTTTTCCCAGTGTACCTACTTACCTACCCTATTTATACATACTACATACTACATAGTAACACAGTATATGTATATTATTATATTACGTATATATAATATAATATATACGTAGGTATTATATTATGAAATATTTTATTTACGCACGAAAAAAATACGAAAATTTTTCGATTTTAAAGTTTTAAAAGGGTTAGGTGACCGACAGTTATACTCATGTTATATACACCGAAGCTTTACTCAGAATCGTTTCATCTAAAGAAATGATTTATTATGGCTTTCAAATGCAATATATCTACATATCAGTATCCTATCCAACGAGCGAACTGCTTCCAACCCCTACTTATACTGGCTTTTAAATTTTTATTTCACTAATATAACTATTAATTTATTTTAAAAAAGG
Source organism: Pemphigus obesinymphae (assembly GCA_025469235.1). NCBI lineage: Eukaryota > Metazoa > Arthropoda > Insecta > Hemiptera > Aphididae > Pemphigus > Pemphigus obesinymphae. Next base: position 1,686 of record JAIPRL010011156.1, read on the forward strand.
CATCTAACGAATTTGATCTTTTCCTAACATTTTCACTCAAGCTTATATACTTACCGTTTATATAAATTTCTCCGGAGTCATGTATATCTCTAGTTATACTTTGGTATATAAATTCGCATACTCCAGTTGTCTCATTTGGAAAGAAATATCTGTTAAAATATATAAAAGGTAGGTAATTTAAATTTTTAACAAATGTTTTTAATTATTATGTTAATAATAATGCATTATATCAAGGGAATAATATTCTGCAGATGGAGAAATAGCACGAAAAGCTAACTATTGTATTGATTCGAAATAATAATGTGTTTTATCGTCAATAAACAATAAAAATATTACACACGTATATTTTCTTTTTAAAGAAAATTAGGTTTTTTATCATCAAAATATTCAGATTATTATTAAATACATGTCATAATACCTATACCTATTATGGTCATTCGGCATTCCACTAAAGATCTTGTACATATTGCGAGTATTTTACGTACCTATAACCTAAACAATTTACCATTTTCAAATGGACGTTTTCCTTAACTCTGTGCCCGTACTTCTCGATCCTCTCTTCAATTATCAATCCTCATACAAGTATTATTACGAATAATTACAATTATTAGTATAATATTAATATATAATAATTTTATTACTTGGCACATTGGCATACATTGATAGTCAGATTACAGATCAACTTTATATCCATACACTCCATATCTTCAGTGCAATATTTGTTAAATTTATTATTAATATCAGTAGTTATATTATTTTTCCATTCTGTTAAAAATTAAAAACAACCTATCTATATTATTTGTAATTAAATATATTATAAGTTTTATAAATTATATAAGTATTAGTTTTCAATAATTACCCTTAAACATTTCTTCTACAATGTTAAGTTTAACTATACCAGTGAATAGAATTGTGAACAAATTGGAAGAAGCATTATCATCATCCATGGTGGACAAATTATAAATGACTGTTAAATTATGAGTTTAAAATAAAAACTACAATATTACTTATGCTGAATAGCCGAAAATTCATTAATATAATTAAACAAGATTCAAGATACACGTAAACAAACACGCAACAACGAATAACGTTCATTGTAAATTACGTAGCACGATACTTAACTTAAGTAATTAATATGAACATTTTAAAATAATGAATGGAGGACTCTGCAATATGATAAAATATAACTTTACTATTGTATCACCAACCCTAATCTATATATTATATTATTGTACATTTGTACCTTTCAATATAGAGAATTATTAAAGTGACAAGTACCTATATTAATGTTTGAAATGTTTTGTTGTTACTTAAATTTTAATTTAATCTAATGTATCTATTATAGTGTCTTGTATGGACAAAAATACTGGGACTAACCCGACCCGACCCGACCTAACCTAACACAACCCGACATGAAAATCCTAAGATTTACTCAACTCCGCCCGACTGAAATTGGTTTTCAACCCGATCCGATCCAGCTCGACACAAAATCCGACCTGACTCAGAATATAACATGTTCAGTCCAACACAAACCGGCCAGACACAAAAATTCCAAAATGTATTCGAACCTATCTAAATTTATACGATTTCTAATGCTTAATGTTTGTTATTTAAAAAACGCCCAATAGGTATGTAATAGCTATGTGTAGGCGTGTACGCGCTGTATAAATAACTCGCCGATGGTAAAAACGCGGATACGCCCGTAAAAATGACCAGTATAATATAGGTACCTACTATATAACATATTATATAAGTCACACAAGGATCGACATTCGACCGATACTAAATCATTTTACGATTGGCTTGAATTTTATCCTGTTCGACAATAGAATTCTTTTAAGTAGCCCGAGGCGAACTGATTTTGATTAGTCCCAATTATACATATTTAAAATAACTCTAATTTTTGAACAATTTTCCTGTAAGTATAAAGTTTCTTTTTACCTTCAGTCAAAAGCTGCAGTCAATCGGTCAAAATTGACTGCTTGAAAAGCATCTAAAGTTTAGATTTATGTAATTTGTGTTAATCACATTTTTTAGCAGTCTTACCTATGAGTTTATTTTTTTTGTTTTCGTGTATTTTTTTTTATTTTTGCACATACATGTAGGTATGAAATCATAAGAACAAAATTTTACATGCTTTTAACCAAACTGTTAACCTAATAATTATATATTTACAGTTCGATTATAATTTATTTATTAGCAATAATCTAATAAAAATACACTGTTTTTATCAATTTTACCCAATTATTTATCAAAATTTACGGAAAATGATGTAATACAAATAGGTGGAGCAAATGCCAACTGGTATATATAATCCACATAATATGACAAATGATACGAACTGTCAACACGTTTGGGAAACAATTAATGTCTGATGTAGCATATTGTGTAGTCTCATATAAAATACTTATAGGTGTTGTTAATTGTTTTTATGAAGGCACTAATAGGAAATATCTTTATTTTTTTAAATTCATTTCAATTTCGACGTCAATGGTCATTACTCATTAGCCCAATCTTACAAAATGTGTACAATTACATTATATTTTTATATGACATACAATAAGATAATACAAGAAAAAAAATATATAGGTATTTGGTATAAAATAAAAGTAAGAAATAAATAAATAATTAAGATTTTAAATTAGATCAAACATTTGGATCGTTTTCATGTATATAGGATGAGGTTGTCTGTATTGTAGTGGCTGAAAGCTTTCTTTCAGAAATTAATGAATTTACGGTAGTCTTGAAGGATATGTTGTATATTGATAGATGAGATGCAGCTAGTGATCGCAGATAGAAGGAGGGTCTTTATTTAAGAGGGAGAAGTATGTTAGTTTTGTATGCCCTATGCGAGTTATTACTAGGGAGATTTTTCTATTGGTCGTTATAATATATTTTTGTGCTATGTAAATATTATTTTAATTTGTATAGAAATATTCAAGTTTATTGTTATTCGGCACTTCATCTTCCCAAAATTTTTCCCATTTAGTTTTAATTTTAATCGGGTTATGATTCTTGGGCTGCTTCTTCATTTCGCTCAATTCGAATGTGAGAAAGAATCCAAATTATTGTTTGAGATGTGTATACTGTGTAGTTTAGCATTCTATTTTGGATACCTAGTTTTGATAAAAAGATTTAATGTATATGGGATTAAGTATATAGCTCGAACCGAACTCGGCGAATTGATTTTTTATCCAACCAATTTAAAATTTATTTAGAGTTTAGACCATGATCCACTATAGATGTATTTTTCCAGGAAGATTCCCATATGTATAATGTCACATAACTGTATAAGAATTTCTAGTACGAATTTTTGTTCTTAATTAGATGGGGATAGATGGATGTATGGGTCAGAACAAAATATATATGGGCGCTCATAGGTAAATTTCAGGAGGGTACAAATTAAAATAAATTATAATATTTTATATTTACTACAGGTTTTAGCGAATACCGAAATATACCTATATATATATATATATAAATAATCCTCGCAACAGTCGCAACAATAGGTAATCCCCAAAAAAGGAGTTGATGGAATAATAATCCTTAAAATTTTGAAACGGCTAGAACACGTACGTTTGGCTGCCCTCTCCCATTACAAATTTGAAAAATAAATCATGCAAATATTTAGCAAAGAATTCGGAATTTGCAAGACAGTTTCACACGCCATCCTTACCCCTGTAATTTCAAAAATAGAGGTTTTAGGCTTGAAATATACATCGCCGGGCATTGGTATCATTTTTAAATTTTTTTAATATTATAATATAGCACGCAATTCGCATAAATGTGCAAGACTATTTTAAAATTTCGCACGCCACCCCTTTTTCCTAAAATTTGCGAGGAGGGGTCTGGATACACGTCCTGATAATAAATTCAAAATTAACATATAGAAAAACAATTATGTAGGATTTATTATGTCACTAATCTTTTAATAAATGTTATCTACATATTATACCTACCTATCAATTGTGTAGTAAATGGAGGTCTTATTAGTATTTTTAGTAAATTTACATCGTTTTAAAAATCATTATTCTCCTTTACATAAACAATACGGGAGTAATGTTTGAAAAAATTGTTTTTAAAGTATTTATATGAACGTATATTTTTGAAATACAATTTTTTTTTAGTTTCGACTGCTATAATGTGGTTCTGTCGTAAAATTTCCTATATTAAACCTAAATACTACTGAGAAAAATATCAAGGACTCAATGTAATCAGATTAATCACTATATTTATTTATGAAATATATCTAATACCACAAATAATTTATGCCCGATACACGTTTCCCATATAGATATACAATAATTTGATGACTTTTTTTTCTTTAACAAATTATATAATATATATATATATATATATATATATATATATATCAGGGACTGGAACTGAACTGAAAAGAACCGGAACCATTAACAATTTTGGGTACTGGAACCAAACCGATACCTTTATTTTTTTTAAATAAAGAACCGGAACCTATGAATAATAAAAGATCTTCCTTATTGATTCCAAAATATAATTTTCATATAGAAAATTATCTATTTAATAGCTACTCATCTTGCAATTTTATTGTAATTTATAATTCAATCTATTATTATAATAATTGTAATGTAATATCAATCGGTATTTTCATAGTATAGATGCGTATTTATGTTTTATGTAGCCTACGACTATCATTATTATAGTGTTGAAATTTGAGACAAACGTATAACTACCTACCGTTTGGCAGTGGCCAATGTATTCAGCTAGTATCTATATGTATTGGTAGGTACTACAGAACCAGAGGTAAAACTAGGAATTTTGACGCCTGGGGAAAAATGCAAAATTACGCAAAATAAAATAAAAAAAATTGAAATACTTCCTTAAAAAACACAAATAATTAAAAAAAGGTCATCAACTTTTTTCGTTGAAACACTTGCCAAAAACTAAAATAAGTTCATTGACTATTATATTATATTTATGTGTATTATAGACCTACAAATATTTTCAAAATATGATATTCAATATTTTATTAGAAACTGATAAGAAACAGTTTCGTAATTTTTGGGGAACCAGACCACATATTTTTTTTAAAAATAACCAGTATCGAATCAGAACCGTTAAGTTATTTCACTAAAACCCGGAACCGAAACTAGTACTGATAAAATCAAAAGGTTCCAGTCCCCGATATATATATATATTATGACTTGTCATTTGGTCGGGGCCCGGGGTGCAATCACACTTTAGCACCCCAGACCAGTCTGCCATTCCTGTAAAATGAATTGAATAGAAGTTTTCAATTATTCAATTATTTAAATCAATTACATATTAAAATAATTATTATGTAGGTACATAATTAAGGAATTCAGTAGAGTAGATTTGTTTTGAATATTTATTATCTACAATTATGTATAATAATATTTAAATATTTTTATTTTCATTTCGCATGGTAACACATTATGTTTAAACATTGTTCTTAAATTCATCTTGAATACCACATTTCATGTTAAGTGGTAAAGAAATATCTAAAAATAAATAAATAATAATTAATACGATATATAATGTTAATTTATAAATTATTTGTTACTAACCAATTTTTTTTGGATATGCTAAATTTAAATTATTCATCACTTCAATAAATTCATCTAAAGATTTTGAAAGACGTGGGTTGTAAGTCTTTTCCTCTCCAATTGTTGTAACAGTTTGACCTGTAATAAACATCAAAATATGTATATGGGTACATAATTTATAAAATATAATAATTAATGATTTTAATACATTGTTAAACACATTAACTTTATTAAAAGTATATAATTCAATAATCAATATACATAATTATTATCATAATCAATGATAACATGTATGAAGACTGCATAAAGACTAGAATAAGAAGACTAAACTCCGGTCAAGAAAAATGTCCTGAAAGGAGTAGCACGAATAAATAGCCATAGGCTGCCTATCTACCAGTGCCTATTTAATTGTGCGTCTCTTTTTTGGACGTTTATTGAAGTGTTTGGTCTCCTTATTCTAGTCTTCATAGTAGATTGTATACATATAACACATTGTATTGGTAATAATGTATACCTTGATGTATTTGCTTTACCGACTGCTATGGAAATCGCTAGCAAGCATGCCAAAGATGCATATGTTCTAGTATGAACAGGAGGCAGTTAATGGATTCTACTCTATTGATTAGTTAAGCAATATAGGTAAATAATCAATGGCAATACCCATGTTCAAAATGGATGGAAAATCAAACTCACATTTAGTTATAACGTCAATATATATATATATTCTTTTTTTGTAATAAAATATTAGCAAAAGAATTATATGTATTGATTTATAATGAAGAATTATGATCAATTTTCAAAACTTCCTGCCTGATAAATAAAATGCACAATATATGTATCTAAATTAAAAAATACGATGAAAATAAAAACAATTTTAGGGATAAGTAAAATTGTACTTTTATTTATTCACTCGGACTATAATATACAACAGTACACTATTATAATATAACTAAATTTTTTTAAATGGTAGTGCCCTTTTTTAGGTCAGTTTCAGCCCCAGTGCCTCTATTTTCTATTGGCTGACCAAAATTAACAATACTTATTGAATACAACTATACATGTATATCACGAGGAAAATGAATAAAAAATAAACATTAGTTTCTATTGATAATAATATTTAACTTTTAACAAAAAAATGACAAAATACAATTCAAGCACATAACCAACCAGATTAAAAAATGATTATAGGTAGTTAAAAAGAAGAACAACAAAATATTATAACAGAAAATGAACTCCTAAGAATTGCTAAAACTGCTTATTTTGTCAAAGTTTTACAATGTCTGGTTTTAATTATGACCACTGGAAAGTTACAGTGTAAGCTGAAAACTCCAACTCAAAAGTGGTAGCAAAAACTATGTTTTAGATTTTTCACTCAACTTTAAAATTTATGTCAGAATGGAATTTTTGTTAAAATTGAATTTGAATGTAGTCTAAAATTATGTTAATCAAACACTCATATTCAGCTGAAGATATGCTTGAAGGAAGGTTTTGCACAAACTCAGAATGGATGCAGTAGTTTCATAGAAGTTTTTAGCTATTGGAGGTACTTAGAATGCTCAATGATAATGCTACTGGAGTTTTTATTTTATTTCTAATATGTATATCTATATGTATATCTAATATAATAATTTCTAAATGTTCTGTATTATTAGAAAACACTTTAACTCATCTTTAGTAGTGTACTCTACCCAATAACTAATTTTTCTTTTAAACAGGAAAAATGATTATCTGTAGTTATACAGTAAACGGTCAAAAACTCCCAAATAAAAATAGTTGAACAAAAATTTCAGACATTTTTTTGATATTCAGTTATAGTTATATTTATATACAATTATTATAATATATTAATATAGGTACACAAATTATTGTACTAAAATTCAAATTGAAAATAATAAAAAGTAATTGCAATAAATTGTAATCATTTTTTATTTTTGTATGGACCATAGTCCTTCAAGAATGAAATTGTGGTGTACAGTTTGAAAACATTATGCAGAGATACTTTTGATGTAAAGTATACATGACAAAATAATAATTTATAGGTACCTATTAATTTTGTAAAATAGTGTCTAATAATTTTAATAATGGTTTCTTGAAAATAAATTAACATTTTTGATGATATACCTGTATAATCATGTGCAGGATATACTTTATAATAATCAGGCAATGAAAATATTTGATCATGAACAGAAGAATACAAGGTTTTAGCATTTCCTTCTTGAAAATCAGTACGCCCACAAGTACCAATCATTAAACAATCACCTGTAAATACTATTGCTTCATCATGACAAACAAATGTAGCACAACCTAAACATAAATGTTTTAATAATATTATAATTTAAATTAATTAATTTTAAATACATGAAATTTATGTTATAAAAAATATATATTATTTTACAAACAAATATAACAATCAAACTTTAATTTTTAATAACTTTTTAACTTTTTTTTGAATATTTAATGCATATTTGTGTAATTTTTAGTGCATATTTTTAATTTAACACATATTTTCATGTGTTCATATTTCCAGCTATAAAAATTATGTTTTTTTATACTAAATATTTTAAAATCAGGAGTAACAACTCTCCAGTTTATAATAAAATAACACCAATTTTATTTTGCATATTTAAACTTCTTTTTTTATATTAAATGCATATTTTAAAGATTTTTAATACATATAAATTCATTCCTAAATCATCACATAGGCATGTACAGACATATTTTGCAGGTGGTGCATTTCTCTATAGCCATTCGTGTACTACCTACCCTCCCAATCATTTTCACAAAAATTTGTAATTTTTTATGATAAATCTAAGATTGCAGGTGGTGCATGTGCACACACACTCTGCCTCATTTGTGTGCACACTTATGAAGCATCATAGTAGTATTATTATAATAAGTATGTTTAAATACATATTTGCATTTTATTTTAAGATTTATACATATTTTCAACTAATTACAATTTGAAAAATAAACATCAATATTGGGTGAAAATTCATTGGGTAGATACCAGCATACCACTCATCTGACAGTATTACAAATATACACATGCACCTTATGAAAGGTATAATTATATAAAATTGTTAGCCATATATTCATATAAGCGGTTTTAGGTACTAGACCCTTCAAGAATCAAAAAAAAATATAGATTATTTAAATATATTCTTGTAGACAGCATTATTAAATACCTAATAATAATTAGAAAAAATTAGAAAAATTAGTTGATGACTTAAAAAGTACTAATTATGACCTAAAAAATAAATATAATGACTAAATTGTAAATTCTGAATGAAGCCAGAGATCCTTTAGTTTTATATTTTTAAAATTATTTTTGTGTAAAAAATTTTTCAACTAAAAGATTTGATTTTATCATTTCATGTGTACCAATTTTTTGGTAAAAATGATATCAGAATGGTATTTTGAAGAATTCATTTTTTGATTTTAAGATAAAATGTAAAAAAATATTGAAAAAAAACAAAATGGATCTAAAGACTTGAAAATTTCACAGAGTATTTACCCAGGGTTAAAATGTCTTCAGATGCAATGTTATCATTGTTTATACTATAATAGACACTATCACTACTGGTCTAAGCTACTTATCATTAATAGCTCAGAATATCATTATATAAACCCATTATTGTGGTAAAGGTAAAATTGTATCGGAAAATATAGCGATTGATTTTGCCGCCGTCTCATGCTGCCTATGTAAATTCTTATTAGTGACGTTTCTGTGTCTTTTATTCTGTGGTATAATTAAGGAGGATGTGGGAGATTGAGTTTTTAAGAAATTGAAGACTAGGGTAGCCGATTCAAAATAATTGTGAGAGGACAAAGGAGAAGAAAAACTAATTAATTCAAATGCTACTAAATTACTACTAATATACTATAATAGTACATAATAAAATTATATTATTTACATGCAATAATGTTCTGCAAACAATCTGTTATACCAAAAGTATTAATTGAATTGTATATAAATAAACAAGTTAGGAAATCTGAGAGCGCGCTAAATTCCTGTTTTCTATAAGGTTTTATTTAAGTAATTTATATACCTAATATATTTATATATTATATTTATATATAATATATTTAATATATAAAAACAATGAATTATAATTCCATAAAAATGTTTAAAACAAATTGTTTAATCTAATATACGTACTTAACTAGTAATTAGTAGAAAACTAAAATCATCAAAACAAATGAAAATCAATATTGTTAATCACTGAACGGATGTACAGACATTAGGAAAACCTCACTCGTCGAGTATTTTACATTTTCCAAATCTTATTAATAACTATATGACTAATATAACTAATCGAAAGAACAGTTTCTAACAGAAAGAATTGAACGATTGGTAAATTAATAATATCTCTAGTAACTATAACAACAAAATGATAGGACAGATGGACACTACAGGGATCAAAAGTATCTTATGTACAGAAACCTAAAAGAGTTTATTTTTTATTTCAAAATTATATTTTTTTACTTCAAAGTTAAAAGGACTGAACAGAAATTTGAGTTATCTAAGAAGTTTTATTATAAGCCATAATTTTTTAAAAATATTCGTATTCAATATTAAATACATACATATGTTTTTATGCTATTCATATTTTTTACCAATACAAAATTTAGATTTTAAATTAACAATTTTTATTTTCACTCAATGAGAGCTATCAGAATATTGAAGCTATTTCCCTCCATTTTTTTTTTAATGAATCAAAATCTATGTTTATTTTTATCAATGGGATTGGTACAAAATATTTATCTCGATTTTATTATAGGAACTATTGAGTTTACCAACTACTTATACAGATAATTTATAGCTAGAGTGTAAATTATTTTATTATATTAAAACTATATTGCAGATTGTCTTATCCCACCATATACAAGATAAATTGCAGTTTTGTATAATAAGGAAAAAAATCTAGGTAGTAGGTACCCTACTATGATAGGTATAATTCAATTTTTTGATAAAATTATATTTCAATGTTATTTAGTCTGGTTATTATTTTGTTATTGCATTAGTGACATGTCCTGTATCTTAGTATTTTCTGTTTTTAATGTTTTACAAAATTCATAATAATTATTAATAAATAATATTTTTTATCATTATCATAAGAATATTACATTTATTAGTAATATTTTTTTATTTTATTTTGTGGAATGGGATAAATTACTTCTCTCTGGAGGAGAAAAATATCATGACCCATATGACATAATTGTATTGTTTTTTTACCATTAGTATGTCCTGGAGTTAATCTAACTTCAATGGAGTACCGCCCAAATTGTATTTCATCTCCTGCTTTTACATATATATCTGCTTTAGCTCTACTACATAGAGAAATAATACTTTTACATGATGGTATCAACTTTTTCAATTCACCAGTTCCAGTAACATGATCTGCATGTACATGAGTATTAGCTGAAATAAAAATAAAATACATAGTAAAAATTATAGTTGCCGTGGTTATTTTTTTAAAAAAATAAATAATTATATACCACAGAATAAAAGATTCAAACCAAGTCGCTTTAGAATTGAATAATCGCGATTCACTTGTTCAATGACTGGATCAATAATAATCGCTTCCTTTGCAACATAATCAGCTAACAGATAAGTGTACGTTGATGATTCTTTATCAAATAGCTGTACAAAATAAAAAAATAAGAATTTAATAATTTGTAGAACTACCAAAACTACTATGAAAAACAAGAATTGACCTGTCTGAACAGAAACGTATCTTGAGCAAGTCTACTGTTGTTCATCACTGTTGATTTTGAAAATTTACTTAGTAAATTCCAATTGTAAGATGACCGCCATCTAGAAATTTGGTTTAAATATTTAGCTGCTATCATAGTTCTATTAGAATCCAAATTACAATTCTATAAAATAAATAATTATTGCTAGTGACCGGTGAGTTTTGGTATACAAAAAATGACTAACATGTCAAAGTGCCAACTATAGTAGATAAAGAATAATCATATTATTGTGATACATAAGGCCAAGGACAAATTTTATCATTAATGCTAATGTACATATTATAATTATATTATTCTTCCTTCAAAGTCCTCCTCTTTAATTTCCTTCCATCAAATATACAATAATTATTATTGAAATATATTAGTAGTTGTATACGTACATAATTATTATTAATAATAGATTAGTATTCTAGTGACTGAAGTACGTAGACACCCGAAATTCCGTCGCCTTTAATTGGATTTTTTGTCATACTGTTCATGTCAAATGTCAATTGTCATCTAGCTGCGATTGTTGTAAACATCATTTCGTCGTCGTTACCGGCGGTCGGCTAAGTTGTTTTTTAATATGTAATCTTTCTTCTTAAAAATCCTGTCATATTGTGTGTCAGTGTGTGTACTTATCTTATATCTATTATGGTACACCAATTACCATGTTCTGTGCCCATTGTGAATTTCAAATTTCAATATTTTTATCACGTCCATTATCGTTGTACATTAGCAACACCTGTGACATGATACCACAGAACAATGATGATATATTCTGTTGATATGATGTTCATCTGTGATCATGAACCATGAACAATAGAGAATGTTTGATTAATAACCAATTTGTTCTATGCTAATGACTAAATATGTCTGTGACGAACCGATCTTCGCAGGAAAAGAAATAATGTGATAAGCCGTATTTTTCAACAAGCGTCTAAGGACAGAGAGCCGAATGGAATCAAAATGGGGGATTTTATCATATTATATTATAGTGATATGCATTATCAGTTTACAATTTTGATTTCGTGATTACAACGTGATAGTTGACGGTTTGATCGTTTATGATAACAAAAATACCGTACAAATAAATTGTAA
>JAIPRL010011157.1:0-14065 GCA_025469235.1 Pemphigus obesinymphae
TTCCCATAGTTGATGAGGCTCTCTCGCGTTCCGAGATGGACGAAGCACTGAACATGGTGGTTCGGTGCTCACAGCGAAGTTATTTTCCTTCTCTGGTCCGGGAATTAACTCGTGGTGTTCCGGTGTCGTCCAAACTATTGGCTAGATTCTCTCCATATATAGACTCGAGTGGTGTCATACGGGTTGGAGGAAGGCTGCGCACTCACAACTACCATACAGGCAGAAACATCCTATCCTGATTGTTAAATCATCTCATCTGGCTAAGTTAATTGTCCACCATTGACATATATATTCATGTCATGCGGGCACCCGCCTGATCTGATGATGTCTTTGATATCACGACAATTCTGGATCCTCTCGGTTCGGAGAGTAATTGGTAGTGTAATCAAAAGTTGCTCAGTTTGTGCTAGGTTGGCGGCAGTGAACGTCCAACCAATGATGGCAGATTTGCCACAATCTCGCGTCTCGCAATGCCGACCCTTTGCTAGGGTGGGAGTTGATTTTGCGGGTCCCGTTCGAGTGCAGGAGGTCAAATTACGAAAAGCCCGCGTTTATAAGGCGTATATTGCGGTGTTCGTATGCATGACAGTGAAAGCTGTTCACCTGGAAATAGTTTCCGATCTTTCCACCCCCGCATTTTTAGCCGCTTTAGATCGTTTTGCTGCTCGTCGGGGATTACCGACTGATATTTATTCTGACTGCGGGACGAATTTCGTAGGGGCATCAAAACAATTGCGAAAGTTCATGCTAGACGCGCCTAGACGAGATCAGTTGGGTCATCATCTTCAATGCAGTTGGCATTTTAACCCCCCAGTGCGCCCCACTTCGGCGGGCTCTGGGAAGCGGCGGTAAAATCGATGAAATTCCTGTTAGTTCGAACAGTTGGCGCTCATGTTTTGTCCTTTGAGGAATTATATACAGTTGTATGCCGGGTAGAATCTGTTCTTAATTCTAGACCGCTAACTCCACTATCCTCAGATCCGAGCGATTTGGAGAGTTTGTCCCCTGGACATTTTCTGACGGGTCGATCTCTTTTGACAGTTCCGGAACCCAGCGTGCAGGACACTCCTTGTAATTTGTTAACCCGATGGAAGCTACTCCATCAGTGTAACCAAGAATTTTGGAAACGGTGGTCTTCCGAATATCTGAATAGTTTGCAACGCCGAGAGAAGTGGGCTTCTCCTGGTGCTCAAATAGCGATAGGTAATATGGTGATTATAAAGGATAATCTTTCCCCTCCGCTAGAGTGGCGCTTAGGCCGTGTGGTAAAGTTATTACCAGGCCCAGATAGGGTAGTGCTTGTGGCCGAGGTTCGGACCAAGCTAGGTGCATTGGTGAGGCTAGTGGTGAAACTGGTCCGCCTTCCCGTTCAATAAACAGGTCAGTTTTGATAGGTGTAGTTGGGGGTGTGTCCTCGATCATTATGGTCTTGTCGAGCGCCTAAATCGCCGTTATGGGACGGTCATGAAGAGTCGTCTCATTTTAATGACTTGACTGGTCTTGATAGGATCCTAATGTATTAGGGACACTCGTAGGGGGCACGTTGCTCATTCTAAGATTCGCCTATTCTAACCCCCCCCCACCTGGGGTCCAGTACAGTTTCCTTTCCTTCCAATCACAATCGCTGTTTTGTGCTCGGGCCGCTTTGTTGCCGATGTATGGGCATCTGTAACTCGGTGGGTGTTAGGGATTGTATTTTTTTGGTATATAGATATTTTTAATATGTTGTTTTATATAATTATTAGTTCTAATTTTGTTTAAAAATCATGCTTGCTCTGTTTATTTAATTAGTGTCAGGTCTGCACTAGTAATATGTAAAATTGTAAATATTCTTTTGTTTCCTTGTTCCTTTCGACCGAAGGACGTCAATTCAACCATCAGCAAAGACCGGCAGCTTCCCTTCAACTTGATAGACCGGAGTCTCTCAAGGGGGGAGTATGTTGGCGCCAGCCGAGGTGTTTGTGTTGACCCCCTGCTGCCAGTCCTGTCGCAAAAGGTAATGCGCCCGACTTGGCAACGCAGCCGGAGAAATATTGTAAATAACGGTCAAGTTGGCCCACATTATATGGCGTTATCAACCGTTATCACAAGTGTGACCAGTTTTCGCTAGGACAGGTGACCGATCGACACTGGCGCTCCGGTTCCAGAGTGCACGGTTGTCGCGAGACGCGGTGCGTCCGAGTCGCGATCGGCCGTGGTGCGTAGCCACGCTTTTTTTTTCACCTTCTGACCATCGTCAGAGAAACACATGGGTTTGTGTCGTCCCCGAGAAGTTTTCCGGTTATTTTATTTTTATTGCGTTCTAGTTTTCGTTGTCGAGCGTCGTACAATCGGTACAGGAGTCCATTCATGAGCGTAGGTCTACGCAAACGGCGTTAACGTCTCTACACACGGTTCAGTTTCGAGTCGCGGGGAAGCAAGTTTTGGCCTCCCGGAAGCCGTTAATTTGAGGTGCGGATGCCACGTGGTTTGGTTGGTGTTCCACACGGAAAAGTGCAGTTCGGCAATTCATCCATTAGAGGGTCCGCTACAATCGGTTCGTTCACCGTCGGTCGGCAGGTTGCCAGGACAAAGAAGATTGATCATCATTCTACGGCAGGTCAGCTTTTCCTTCTTCCTTGTTCTTCTATCCATACGGTACCGTTATATATATATATGTACTAGGTAGGTGACCATAGTGATATTAGTATACTTATCCATTGGATACACACATGTGATATCAATATTTTTTGATGGAAATATTATTGTTTTATTTATACTGAAACTTGTCTAGTTTTTATTATTATATACATATCTACCCCCTTGTACCTTTTAGCATCTATCGACCAGAGCACAGTTCACGGTGCGCAATCGAGCCCGTTCAGGTAAGGCCGCACGTGTGGACAAACAATACTAGTATATGCCTTATTAACTTTGAATTACATATGATTATCATACAATAAAGTCCAAAGTGAGATAAAATTTTTCGATGTAATAGATGATAATTGTATTATTATTAAATAACCCACTCACGTACAAATCACCGAACATTTAATTTTCATAAGAAATTATAATTACAACTTTTTCCTTTTTTTCATAACACATTTAAAAATAGGTAAAATAAAATATATATGTACAAATATTTCATGCTCCTCGTAATATCCATACAGCCTTCCAGGGGGCTATAGCATACAGCTTGAAATACACAAGTAGAGTAGTAAGTCATAACATATTATTGATAACATCATCAAATACTTATATATTATTAAAAAAAATTTTTTTTTGATTATAAAATTATGTACAGATTACCAAAAAGTTTTTATAGATATCCAAATATACAACCTGTTATTTAGTTCGTAAGTTCAAAAAGTTTAGATACATATATATAATTTGTATTATAATGTCATTTTGTAATAGTAAAACATTTTACTCTATAATCCTATAATTTTTACAATATATAAATTATAGACTATATATATATATTTAATTACTAATTTATATTATATATTATTAATAGTTGTGTCATTATAAGTATGAGATGGCTAGGAATTATAAACATTTGCAAAAAGCAAGTATTTTTTTTTTTTTTTAAATAAACCATTAATTGATTAACCATTAACCAGAGTTCAAGTTTTGAATCGCATTACATTTTTAATATTACATGTATTATTAATATTTTTAAGAAAATGAATATATATTTTTTATGAACAATAACAAGCATATTTCACAAAATATTTATATTCTTTGTAAAAATAATAATTTAAATGTAATGACCAACGATAACAATTTTAATTTAAAATAATTATATTATACATATTTTGTTTATAAATCAAGTACATAATACAATAATTATATATATCACCACTTTATAAATATAATACATTTTACAACTTATTTTCATTGGTTTTTGCTCAGTCACTAAATAAATATTCTCGGAAAAATACTATCTTAAATACTTATTTTAATATAATTTAAAATCTAGGTATAGGTACACTAGGTACACTTCAAAGAAAATGAACTTGTAGACATATTGAAATTATTTTAGTTTATTACAAGATAAAATAGAAAATTGTTTATTTAAATTTAAATATTGGGTAGGTATTAAATTTATTTTTAGAACATTGTAGATAGTAAAATATAATATTTAACTAGTTTTTCACGTTTTAATATCATTGTTTAGCAGGAACTTCAAAGTATAAAGTCATATTTTAATAGTATTTTCAAGTTGTAAATGCATTTTTTTCTTTTGTACACGTTGTACATCGTGTTCTCAGTCATAGTAATGATATAATATAATATATATATATATACAATATACATATATACTATGTTCAAATATATATATGTGTGTATACAGGGTGGCCGTGGGCAAAGGATCATATTAAAAGGTGCCGGTGGCGACAAGTGTGGGTTTGACCGACGTGAAGAGGGTAACGAGTAAAATCGATGGTCCGGCGGTGGCGGTGGATGCTTTGTACATCCTTTCCTCCCCGTCAACGGTAAAGCGCTGAAGGGTAGAGGGTCGAAAATAATGGATTGGATGAGAGGGGCCGTCGGTGTTGAGGAGGAAGTGGCTATGGTTCGGTGAGTGTGAGGTGGTGTCGAAGGGGACATTGCAGGCCTGTTCTAACAGCCACCCGTCGCCATGGTTACTGGGCGCGCAGATCAATGGTAGGTGGAAAGTTTGCGAAAACCTAACTCGTGTGCAAACCGTAGTACTCGTTACGGTGGCGGCGGAATCACCCCTTTTGCATTAAGGGATGACTGTACAGATGGGGGTGTGTGCGGTGTTTCTGGGTATATAGTACTATAATACAAACACACATACACACGGGGTGTACAAGCGATTATTCAGAGGTAAAACGTAAGTTGGCATTCTTAACATTATACATCGAACTAAATACGTAATCCCGTTGAACAGTCAGGTATTTTATAATCATCAAACGGTCTGACGAGATCGATATTGTTGTTATTAAGTTATGGTGATAATTTTGAATTTTCATGTTATAGTAGATACAATATTATAATATACAGTAGGGAAAAATCCTTATTTTATTTTTCGGGATTGAATTTGATTTGAAAACATATAATTCTGTAATTATTTGGGCTTATTGTTATATGACTAATTATGAATAATAATGTAAACCCAAATTTTTATTTCGTTTTTCATTTTTAAAACGTTCCAGTTTTAGGAGGAAATAATTCCAAAATTAAATCACATGTTCTATATGTTGAATGTGTAATATAATATAATATATGGAACAAGAAAATAATAATAATTATTGTAATAAATGTAATAATTTTGTTTTTAATCGTATTGTCGTATTTTTTTTTTTTTTGCAATTTATATGATATATTCAAAACAAAAATATTAAACTGCATTATATATTTGTATTATTATTATAAGTAATTTAATACAATGAGGAAAGTGTCAAATTTCAGATGCACTTTTTCTGTAGGTATAGTGATTATACTCTTACCTAAACTCCAATTTTTTTTTATTAATTAATTTTTTTATAATTAAATAATTTAAATAAAGTTATTATCTATGGTCAATTATATTAAAACAAACTTTTAATTTATAAATTATCATAATTGAAAGGAATCTGTCTCAATCTTATGCGATTTATTATACATTCTATAATGTGACCAAAAAGTCGTAAATGAGTTTTCTCAAAAATAGAAGGTAGTTTTGAAAGAAAATAAAACAAGTAAATAGTAATGAAAATTAGAAAAATTTCAGTACAGTAGTACTTATGAAATATATAAACATAGCCTTAATAACATTTACCATTGATACTAATGTTTATTATTTGCATTATCAATAAATAAAACATTCTTTATTATGATATACGATTATTCATTTTTCTCATCTAACATTATGAATATTTAAAAGAGGTTCTTATTTTCTATAATTTGAGTAAAATATTTTAAGAATATTGTAATTAAAGTAATTATAAATACCCACCTAATGTATAAAGTGAACTTTAATGATGGTCGATCGAGTTGAATAAATAATAATAATCTAATTTCGTTATTTCACCTGAATAATTTTACTATATTACTATACTCTCTCGTGATTTTCATACAAAGAGAAACTCCATGGTTAATAAATATAGTAATTTAGTATTCTATATTTGTGTGAATAATACAGAATACTTAAATATTACACATGATTTATTATTAACAATTTAATACAGTTTAAATATGATTTTATGTGAAATCATAATATCTAATCTAATAATTATTATATATTATACTCGTATATACTCAAAAATATTGTAGACAAACGATTTAGTGACAATTTTTTTATTGGTAGTGGCCTGAATTAAAATGTGTTCCAGTCGTCTGTAATAATCGTTTCGAGTGCGCAAGACAATTAAACTCTAGTTTTCGCGTAAATTCTCAGTTTATGTTGCTTGGTAATATTTACTCCAACACTTATGATTTAAATAAAAATACAACGTTTCTTTATTTTTATTTCGTGTAAATCATAAATTATTTTTTAATAATATTATAGTATTTTTGAGCTTGTTTTTTAAAAATTATTTTAGGTAAACATCATACATAAATAATTTACATATTATATATGTAATATATTAATATATATGTTATATATATATATACATATGAAAAATTACATCAGAGATATAAAATTAAAACCTAGATAATTTAAGGACATTTTTGATCCTGAAAATAACGGTGAATAATATTTTAATATGTTTTTTAAAAATTGTTTACGATTATTATAATGTGTCTATTATTAAATGATTATTTGCATAAATATATTAATAATATGTTTTAAACAATTATCCAAATACGGATAGAAAATTTCCCTTAAATAAAACGTTGGAATATTGTTCCGCCCTCTGTTTTCGATTACCATCTGGAAATATTCATCTACCAATGACCTCTGTATTGAAAAGATAACAAAAACTTAATTTTTAGATCGAGGAAAATGAAAAATATTTTTCTAACCATAAAATGTTAAAAATAAAACTGTATCATATAAAATCAATAAATTTATAGAATTATATGAATCATTTTTTTAGTTTTTGATATTGATGGTTATCCGATATTTATGGTTGTTTTAGGAAATAATCTAAAATAATCATTCCATGAATAATTTTTAAATCGATTTTAATAAAAAAACGCTCATATGATATTAATATTTTCTACAAAGAAAACGGTATTTTTAATTCAATCAAAAATTAGATAATTGTAACTACTAAACTAGGTATTTATAATGAAATTCTGAAAGAAGAGATCGGGTTTTGATTAAAACTAGGTCAATGAGCACATATAAGTATATAATTTCTGCGGTTTAGTTAAATTAGGTACATTATATACCCACCCACATGGACAGTGCTCTTTCCCGTGCTCTCTAAATACGCCACTGGTATAATAATGGTCTTGACAAATAATTAATCCTATCCCTGGGGCGAGCAAATTCCAACCACGGCCATTGTATACTAGCGCACATACAAACCACCACTCTGCTATACTACACCAGGCCATATATACTACTACTAAACGAATTATCGCAAGATATTTCTCCAACATACTGCAGTTTTGTATCTATAATATGCATAGAAGAAGGACACTTTATCCAGTAACGTAGGAGAGGACCTTTTTTAGGCATACTTTATGAAAAATATATTGATTAAAAGGCTGAGTAAATTAATAATAATGATAAACATATCGTTATACAACAATTGGATTTTTCGCTCCCATCAAAAAAAAACTAGTTTTTTTATAAAATCAATCGTTTCTTCACTTTGCTAAAAAATCTCAATGTCTGAAAATTCTATTCCACTCATATGCATTATTTTTTCCCAAAATAAACAATTCTATTTATAGTTTTATATTGAATTTATGATGAAAAACCGACTGAAAAAATTATAAAATGACCCTTCTAAAGTATAGACTAGAATGAATTAGCTATCGAAAATGGTCTCTAAAAAACAGAAACTCCTAATCGCGTATTTCTATCTAAAAACAATTGGATATGTATATGCAAAAATAACATCATTATCAATTTAATGGATTCCTCGCTACGTTCAGAATCAGATTTCCCTTAAAATAATATGTTTATATAATATAATGATACGTTTAATTCTGGGTTAAATAAAATTGTCTACATTTTTAGGAAAAAATCCATTCCACCGTGTTATACTTTTTTCAAGAAATTCTAAACACTTATTTACATATTATCCACGGTATATTCTAACAGTTCTACATCTTCTTATTTCTCAAACTCTAACATGCCCAGGTTTGTATGGCATAATAATACAATTTGATGAAACGCAGTCCGTTTCTGAACGTATTATAATATACGATACAATATGTGTATTCGATGTGATACTACGTATTATACGAATGCAAGATGTCTTGTATATATATATTTATGTGGGTCTTATCTACTTGCGTGTATACTATCTCCGAGTATTAGTACTACAGCTGTTACTTGGCGTTGGGACGAGATGAACGTGCAAAATATTTAGCAGACACTCGAACAAGTATAATGTTTTCGAGTGCAACTACGATATTCATGTTAGATTCTATCAGGGATGTAACAAGGACCAAAGATAACGATGAGGTGGAGGGAGAGGGGTCATATGGAGAAGACTGAATTGTATTTACATAATATTATACGTGTATGATATTCTTGTGAACTCGATTTCACTGTTATATACTATATATATGTATATATATATATATATATATATATATGGTTGTTGCCTTCATATTTGATCCATCTCTAGCGAAACAATAAATACCCTCGGTATATAAGATGATTCAGTCCAAAAACGTTGGATTTTCGTGTATATATATATTTAATCTTAAGTATGTAATTATAAAACTAGATTTTTTCCAAAAAACATAATATTTTCTTTCCTATAGATTTTAAAATTTCTTATAACAGTTAACTAATAGGTTTACTATAGGGGCTATTTTGCTGAAATCTCTGACGTACGAAATAACCAATTATTGAACTGATGGTATATTACTTATTATATTATGTATATTTTTATGTTTACAACAGATCAACATTAGGAACCGATTTAACCCAAACTAGTAAAAATACCACTAAAAATACTTAAACATCTAAACACCAGAAACCTTTATAAGGAGTCGAGTAGAAGATTTTGGGTTTTATGTTAACGATTTGGTTTTATAAGTTTCTATAAGCTTGAAAACCTATTTTTAATACGGTGTATATAAATGTGTATTCAAAACGCAGTTATTTACAAACGCAAGGAAAATAAAAAAATATATATTATACAGTGTAAGTATTTGTTACAGCTAAAGACAAGGAAAATAACACTTAATATATTTTGATTTTAGTCCTGTAAACAAATTTATATTGTATTACCACTTACCGTTATTATGTTATTACTATGTTGTTTATATGGTATAGACCAGGGGCCTATACCACTAACATACTTTGTAACTTTTCACTTTGCACTTTTCATTCTGTTTTTTGTGCCACATACATTTATTTTTAAAAAGTGAAAAGTATAAAATGAAAAATGAAAAGTCTACCACTTTTTATAATATATTCTATGTTCTATTCTACAAAATGGTTTTTGTTGAAAATTGCAAAAGATTTTCATACAATTTTCATAAGAAACTGAAAAGAATTATTTGACTCTGCAATTTTTAAATAAATTATTTCTGACAGTAATTAAATATTGTACAGTATCTTTTTGTAGTATGAAAGTGTTTTTTTTTAGTAAATATGTTAAGATTAGAGTGGTTATTATATATAAATGATGATTTAGATAAAGATAATATACAAAAACCTGTTTTTAGGGAACGTATTTATTTTGACTTGCGTAATCAGCAATTTCATGAGTGTTTTAGACTTTCTCAAATTCAAGTTGAGTTTTAAGTAAAATAAGTGCTTATTTTTTTTATAACACTAATAAAAATAAAGAAATATCTGCAGAGTATCAACTCTTAACCACTTTAAATTAGTTTGGAAATGGTGTTTAGCAACACAGAATTGGCGCGATTCACGGCATATCTACTTCTTTTGTCAGTAGATGTGTTCAAAAGGTAGTTGATGCTGTTGTAACATATATGTTTAATGACTCTATGAAGTGGCCATTTAATGGCAATACCATTGCAACAAAATTCTTAGAAAATTGTTTCGATATGGGACTTATTAATATTGATGTACCAATAGAGAACTAAGAACAGTACGTCTATAGACATAGAAATCATTCTATAGATGTTAATATGGTTTGTGGGCCAAACCATGTTTATTAGGCCGTTTATCATGTTCATGACGGTAGAGTTATAAGAAATATGGATGTATTTTTTAAGTTTGAGAGAGGCTGGAGACCATTTCTAGGGGCAGTAATTTTAAACGATAATACATATTATACTTTAAAAGAATGGCTTATTCCTTTACTGCATAAGAATCCTATTAATGCTACTTAACAACGTTTTAATCCCAAACATACATTTACACGTCGATTAATAGAATTCAGTTATGGAATATTCAAAAAAAAGTTTCCTTGTTTAAATCATCTCCGTACACAGCCTTATAAATCTGGAATGATTTTTATGACATGCGTCGTATTCTATTACATTGCATGTATAGTAAACAGACATCAAGAGGACTTTGAAAATTTAGAAGAGTTTGAAGAAATTGTTGAGAACATACTAGACCTAGAAAATGTACTTAACGAATCAGCCACAATCCATGTAAACTCTTTGTTGAATTACTTTAGACAGAGAAATGAAAACTAAAATAAATATAATATCCATGTTTATATACGTGTGTGCATCTTGGCACTGCGAACCGAGTCATCCTTCCCTGTATATACCACTCTTCTTAAAAGCTTCTTAATAGCTAGTTTGCCAGGATTCCTGAGCCATCCTTTATTAATACCAACGTACCAACCTGTAAATTTGGTGAGGAGGTTTTCCACTTACGTTTCTGTTGTCTAGTATTCAAGTATTCATTTTTTCACCTTTTCCATGTTTTTTGAGTGAATTATTTAACCAACCTCTAATGATTTAAATTACTTCGGGATGGTTCATTTAGTTTCTCTTGTAGAATTGTAAGGATAGAAGTGCCTATCACAAAATGCACTGGGGAAAGCGGTTCCAAATCTTTTGGGCCGTTAGACATTGATGTCAAGCGTGTAAATTAAAAAAATCTCTACCCGACACAGTATAGTAGTAAACTTCTCATAGGTTAGGTGTGTGTCACCCAACACCCGTTTGAGATGGGACAGGACATGTTTGATCCCCGCTTCCCATTTGCCATCTTCATGTGGAGCTAGTGGTAGTATGAAAGAAAATTTAATTCCTCCGTAGCTGAATACTGTTGGATAGCTTCTTTGTGTTTGATATCTGACCACAATTTCTTGAAATCGTTGTCCATACCCATAAATGTAGTCGCATTATCGGACAGGATTTTTATACATAAGATCCTTCTACTCATAAATATTTTTAGCGCTGACAAGTAAGTGACCGTTCGTAAGTCAGTAACTAACTCTAAATGAAAAGTCTTGGTAACTAGGCATATGAATAAAGCTATATACCCTTTAATTGTTGCTGATTTTCTTAACAGACCTTGTTTGATTAGGAAATGACCACTATAGTCCACCTCACTACATGCAAAAGGTCTTGCAGGCTTTAATCTCACTTCTGGTAGGTTACTCATTTGTTGCATTAATGGACGTTTACCATAACCACGGCATGTAATACAGTCCCGTAGAACCCATTTGACTGTGAACTGTCCGTGGAGGATTCAGTAAAATTGTCGCAGTTGGTACAACAAAGACTGAACTCACTCATGCATCAGGTGTTCATATTGCTCTCGTATAATAATGTTGGTTACATGATACTTGATTGGATGTTTTACTCCAAAGTTTAGATCTGCGTTCTTCAGCCGACCACTAACTCTGATTAGTCTTGTAGAATCTAGAATTGGATTCAAAGAGGATAAATTGCTAGTGGATATTGACTGCACCCTTCTTAACTTCATTAGTTCCATTGAAAAAT
Source organism: Pemphigus obesinymphae (assembly GCA_025469235.1). Taxonomy (NCBI): domain Eukaryota; kingdom Metazoa; phylum Arthropoda; class Insecta; order Hemiptera; family Aphididae; genus Pemphigus; species Pemphigus obesinymphae. The sequence continues at coordinate 12,004 of JAIPRL010011157.1, forward strand.
GCTGTTCTCGTACCATTTCTAAAGAACTCAAGTGCCCTTCCCCCAGTTCCTTACGAGAAAGAAAACATATTCTACATTGTGTACTCATTTCCTTCTCAAATATTCTTTATTTGTTCCTGCAATTTACTATAAAATGCAAATAGTATACTATTACTCAGATTAACTTATGCCAGGAAGAATATTTTGTCAATATATCACAGCTTGGAATTGTTAATGTTGCCGTTGCTACTGATTTTGCCTCAAGAACTACATTGCATGTGTTTTCATTTGATGGCTACTAGTCTTAAACCTTCATTAACTATTTAGGTCCATTCCATCATTTGAAAGTCAGTAACTTCTCGCACACCTCTGGATACTAAATCTGCGGGATTTTCGAACGAGGGCACATGTCCTCATTTGATACCTGTATCCTTGAATTTCTGCTACCTTATTTGCTACAAATTTTTCTATTTTGTTAGCGACTCATTTAACCATACCAAAACAATTTTTGAGTTGGTCCAATTAAATACTTGGTCAATAGAAAGGTCAACTGCTTTTCTAACCTTCTCTATCAACCTAGACAAAAGTAATGCACCCAATAACTCTACTCGCGATATACTCAGTTGCTTTAATGGGGCTACTCTTGTTTTAGAACATAGCAAGCGTGATGAAATATGTTCTGGGTTGTGTCCTATTGCTCTAATATACACACAAGCACTATAAGCAGACTCACTGGTATCACAGAAACAATGAATTTTTAATCGGGTTGATTGCCACATTGGTAAAACTTTTCTTGGAACCCTAATTTCCTTAAGAAACTTAAGAAGTTGGAAAATGGTCAGCCATTCTTCTTTCAATTTTGCATCCAAAACATGAACCTAACCAGCCTTGGTTGACCATAGTTTTTGCATGAAGATTTTTTCTGTAATTACCACTGTCGCCATCAATCCTTAAGTGTCATATACCTTAGCAATTAATGAACACACCTTGCCTTTGGTTACTACAATCACCTTAATTAGTGAAAAATTAATTTGACAACATAATTCATCGGGAGTTGGAAACCATAGTACACCCAGTGTTTTTACACCATCCGCCTAATACACAACTTGCCTTCCTTTGATTAACAGGAATATCTTCTAACAATTTCACATAATTTGAACATTTTTGAATTCAAATTTCCCTTGTTGCAAAATTGATATTAAATCCTTTTTTAGTTGTATTGCTTCTTCTATAAAATCTGTCCAAGTTAAAATGTAATCCATATAGAAATCCTTGCCAATCACAGCTGTTATCTTAGGATAATTACTCATGTTTTCTTCTGCTAACTGTTTAAGACATATAGTCGCCAAGAAAGAGAATGATGTTTCTCCATAGGTTACCGTCAATAATTTATATTCTTGTAATAGCTTGCCGACTTCTTCTTGCCATAATAGTTTTTGTAGATCAGTTTGATCTGGGTCAATTAATATCTCTCTATACATTTCAATAATATATGACATAAACACCACTCTTCTAGTTCTAAATCTCAACAGTATTTTAACTAGGTCTTCTTGAACTAATGAACCTGCTTGTATTATGTAATATAAGTGAAAACCCGTTTGTAGTTAAGCCGAGGCATCAAAAACTACTCTTAACTTGTCTGACTTTGTTGGATTGAATATTGCATGATGAGGGACAAAGTAATACATCTTTTTTTTTACTAAATTGTCTTTTTGTCTGTCCAACTTCATATACTGTAGTAATTCATATTCTTGTATAAATTCAATGTTTAACGCATAATGGTACTTGAAAGGCATCTATATCAATATCGCATTCATTCTATTTTGGCACCGGCCTTTGTATGTTTTCACGGTCATCGGTCTGGATAACACACACATACTCAATTTTTGCGATTACACAATGTACTTAATTATAATATGATTACATCGCGGCGGCCACACAGTCAGTCGTCGGTCGTTGTTTGCGCTAATCAACAATCATAATTAATTATACTGCCGCGTCGTGTCCACCATATCGCGGTTTTATTTTTAGTAATGGCATACGCACACACATGCGAAAATAATCGCTCGCGAAAAACAAACAA
>JAIPRL010011158.1:0-14061 GCA_025469235.1 Pemphigus obesinymphae
GGATGACAGAACAGAGAATGAGTGTAGTAGAAAAGTGAATATTAAGGTGGATGAGTGAAGTGAATTGAGAAGACAAAATACGAAATGAGTACATAAGCGATATTATAAGAGAAACTTCGATAGTTGATAAAATGAGGGAGAATAGATTAAGATGGCTCGGGCACGTATAAAGAAGGGTAGAGACTTAGGCAGTAATATTAGGAAAGAAAATTTATGTTGATGGAAAGATTTGAAAATCATTATTTTCAATATTGCAAATAATTAAATAGTCTCAATTTGAAAAGTTTTATTTTTTTTTTTTTTCATTATTTTTTAGTAGTTATTCCTTACGAATTAAATAATTATTATGAAAATCGAAAAATAACCTTTTTGAAGTACCAAATGGATACAATTTTATACTGGAAACAGTATATGTTTGTAAATATTGGAGCATTGCTACTTATATACAAATTGTTAACAAAAAAAAATATATATATATAAATATCGATGTAAAACATCTAGTTCTCTTGCCGTCTTCAAAATCTAAAATTACAACATTTAAAATTAATATTTGTTTAATTTATTTATTTTACATTTGTTACAAACAAAACCCAAAGTATAGATAATATTAAAATAACATTTACATATACTTATTTAGAAAGATAAAACCGATGTGACAGTATTAATAATTAAGTTTGAAAAGCAATCGAATAGCGAATCATTCGATGAATGGGTTGGTTTTGTCCGTAATTGGTGATATGAAAGGGGACATAGAAAGAAATCTATGAGCGAGAACGTAAGTTAGGAATCTTAAAATTAACTTCGAGTAATAAATCAGGTGCATCTATAGAGTTATTTAAGAGTTTATAGAGATAACTTAAGTTGGCATTAACTCTGCGGTCGGCTAGACTATTGAGCTTTAAATATTGTAAAACAGATAATTGTGAGGTGGATGATCAATCTTAAGGAATAAGAGACCTAAAGTTAAAACTTGCGCTGAACTCTTTCAAGTTGAGCTGAGCTAGTCGCTGTGTAAGGGTCCCATAAGGCTGTGCCGAATTCAACAATGGATCTATAGTATTTAACCATTTAAGCAGATTTTTCAGTTCATTCTAAAATAAAATATCCGTGAAGATAACATTTACTTGAGAATTATTTTCAATAGCATTAAAAATATAATTATTGAAAACAATGCTATTACATATTGAAGAGCGGTTAGGTCAAAAACCATATCTCTGGTTTATAAGTATGGAATTGACGGCTGGTTGTATATTAAGCACAACAAGGAGCTCAAAGAGTTAAGTCAGATGGCTTAAAATAGAGATAGGCCTATAACTTCAAATGTTGTCCTTGCCACCTGCTTTATAATTAAAGTTACCGATGTTTAATACTTATATCTGTTTATTATATATATATGTAATTGTAAATGTATATTATCAATAACTCAGTAATGAAAAATACCTACTTAAAGTTTTTGAAAAATTAAAAAAAAAAATTTTCAATTTTAAAAGACTATACTCTATCAATTTTTATTTATAATATAATTATGTTTAAAAAAATGAAAAATGATAATGAATATGAAAAAAAAAATTTTTAATCTATAAATGATTAGTTTTATATAATTAATTGAATAATGCTACATACATCAGCTTAAAATAAAATATTTTACAAACGAATATTAATTCTATCAACTTAGTTATCTTTGATATGCAATTTCAAGTGTATTGATTACCTAATTTATTTTAGAATAATACAATTTAAATGTAAAATCTATCTATCTGTGAACTACACTTAACTAGTTATAAAGAATTCTAATTTTTGTATATAGCCCAGTATAATCTAAGGTGTTGTTAAGCTTTATAAAGCAGTCACAGATTATGATAGAGGGGTATCTATTGCTAACTAATTATAATTTATATACATTTTTGACAAAATATGGAAAATGCTTAGACCTACGGTAATTTTTTCAAGAATATATCTTAGCTTTACAAATTCCATAAGATATATGGAAAATTTTGTGTGAAATCCATGTTAATTTAATTTATCTTGATAACAAATATTATATTAAGATTTTAAAAGTTAATATTTTCAGAAGTACATTTCATAGAACATTTATTATTATAGTTCATTTATAAGAACATTATTTAGTATTGGAGCATATTTAAATAAATGAAGTTACCTACCATCCTGTAAATCTGTTCTTGCATATAAGTAATGAAATAAAAGATTATTTAGCTATCATATGTCAATATTACACATTTGAATATATGTAATACATATTATATTGAATTTAGTTAAAAATACATTATTATTTTAAATTCAATATTAAGTATTTTTATTGAATATTTAAATAAATTAATTTATTTTTCATTTTTGAATTTAAGCAAATTTTTAAATTGTAATGTACCTATAAGTAGCGTAAAATAGATAATACCTATTGTAAATTTGTGTTATTTATTTTGTAAATTTGTAGTTAGAATTCATTATTTTTAAAATACTATTTATTGTGATTATATACTGTTGACAAACATCATTAGATTAAACCTGGGCTTATTCCTTTAGTTATAGATCATAGTACGTATATTTGTGGATGTCGTTTTTCAAACAGCAACAAATATGCACCCATTTTGATAGACAATTTGTATTCTATTTCGAGAGGAAATATAAATGTTAATTAGAAAAAAAATTCAGCAGGGAACAAATGTTTCTATGCACTCTCGAGTTTAATGGGATCTAAATTGCTATCGAAAAAATCGAATGAACGGCTATACAAAGTTTTGGCAAGACCAGTCATAATGTATGCATGTGAAACATGGCCTACAACCCAGGAAGATGAGAAAAAGCTAGTTATATTGGAGAGAAAATTCTTGAGGAAGATATATGACCAAAAAAAATGATGAGACTCAAACGTATAAAATTAGGTCGAACATTGAAATACAGGAAAAATTCGGACAACCAAATATCATAGCTAAAATTCAGTACAAGAGACTGAACTGGCTTGGTCACGTAATATAGGCCGGGTCAATAATAAATGATGTTTTGAACTGGACCCCAGGCGGAAAGAGACCAATTGTAAGGCCAAAGCAAAGATGGATCGATAAAAGCAAGAAAGAATTAAAACTGTTAGTGATAGACCACTTTAATGAAATTGCACAGGACAGAGAGAAATGGAGGGAAGTTTGTTTTGCAGCGATGGGCCTCAATGGGTTTTAAAGCTCTATGAAGAAGAAGAAGAAGAATTAAAAAAAAAAATACAAATGTGAAATTAAAAATTAAAATAAAAATGAATAGATGGTGCACGAATAAAATATTATTTTCTATTCTAAAATGTTCAGAATACAAAATGTATTTTTATGTATTTTTATTTGAAGAATATTCTATAGTAATTATTTTAAATTCACCACAGTATTCGAAGGTTTGGCGAAGGCGCAATACTAGTATTGACTTAACAACTAAATATGCTACGCTTTATTCGGATACTTGTGGGGGCCAAAATAAAAACTAACACATGATTGATATGCGTATGTTTGTTAAAAGATACTAAAATATTTTGGAAATTATAGATCATTAATTTTTACTTGAAGGTCATTCTTATATAGAGCATAACTCGGACCTTGCTCTAATTAAAAAACGAAAGAAAAATAACAAAACGATTATCTACCATCCCTTCTACTGGATGCAATTAGTCAATTAAATGGATAAAAAAGATCCGTTTAAAGTAACACCTATGATATAAAATTACTCTTTTAGTTATTCAGAATGAAAATATATTTTAGTAATGGGGAAATTCTATTTGAAAAAATATAAAGTTATTGAGATTTATAATAGACGATAAAAGGTATTTTATACTTTAAAGGAATATTAGAACTCGATAAACCATTTTAATCGGTATCACTTCATTCAAAGGGTAGGAGGCTTCCATAACTTGACACTCTTCTTTATTATGAATAACCGGTTGTGATCTTAAAACATAATGAAGGACTTTCTTGATGTCTTCACAATGATACCAAATTACCAAATATATTTCATGATATTTACAAAAATTTACTAATATTAAATACCGAACATAACCAAGAAATTGATTATGATGAAAAAAAACTAGGGTTTAAAACTGGTGACCAGTTTTTATTTTGAAATTTAAGAAGCGTTCATCAGTAACCAGTAACCGAAAATTATATTTTGGGGTTTTGAATTTAACGGTAATCTATATTAAAGTAACAAAAAAAAAAAACCACTGACCCTTTTTTAAGATGCAAAAAAAAAAATTTTTATTTATATATTAATATTATTTGTTTTGTTCATCATGCCTTCATTGTTTTTAAGTATTTAAGTATTTTTATTTATAGCAATTTAATCTTCATTTTATAATACCTTATACCTATTATTGTGTTATTATACTAGCCGCCCCGTCACAGCTTTGCCCGTGATTGGTTGTTTATTTTATCTTCAGACGATGATCTGTAGAATTTTTATTCAAATTTTAATGTGATCGGCAAGTAAATATAAAAAACGGTTAATGAAAACGTATTGAAATGTTTCTAGCGGTATTTATGATAAATATATTAAATTGTTATTAAAAATGATTATAGATATAAAAGAAATGCTAATTAATTTGTTGACGACAAAGAATTTTATAAAACTTCTGAGTATATAACGTTTTTTGTTCTATCTCCTGTTGAAATCAAAATCATTAGATGATTCGGGTCCCCAGTTCTAGAAAATTCCATGTATAATTGTCCATGTTAAAATCACTCTTGGAATGAAAACGACAAGTTAGTGGGAATCATGGAAATTCTTAGAATAAATTCAATTACGGCTTCTATAATATTATTTCGCAAAGATTTTATTTGTAGTCTTGTACCGTTACATAAATTCGGTGGTTGGAGATATAAGAATAATGTAATTGTAGCACCAACTTTTAATTTTAGCTTTGAGGAAGAAATCCCGAAGGAGAAAGATAATTGAGAAATTCTTGTGGATAATAAAAATCATCATCTGTTGATATAGCTGTATCAATAGATAGATATTCACGTGAGCCTCCATCGAATTTTAGAAGGATGATGTCATTGATTTCTTCTGCTGTTACATTTCTCGGAGAGATAATAGCTCTTCCGCATAGTCACTTATAAGATTTATTGGACAGATTAAAAATGTCAGGATAAACTACTGAAATCAACTCTTCTACATTATTTACCACCCATCCAATCGTATGATTGACAGAAATGTAACCATTTTCATTTTCTAAAGTTTTATTTCCAATTTTCAACAACTGTGCTCGAAAAATATCATACCTTCCGCATAAATTAACTTTCATGTTTGTTCGCAAATAAAGTTTTTCAACATTGCTCCATATAGGGGAAGATTTTAAGCAAGCATTAATAATGACATCAGCTCGAGTGCCCTTATTGATCAGTGGTAAGGTTTGACGAAAATCACCAACGAAAACAAATGTTATGCCACCCATAATCTTATTGTTACGACTTAGATGTTTTAATGTTCGATCAATTGCTTCGATAAGTACGCTGTGACTCATTGTACATTCTACCCACACAACGAATGAGGTATCTTGAAGAATTTTTCCAAGTAGACCATTTTTATGAATCGGACAAACGAATTCTATTTAAAAAAATTAATTTAAAGATAAATTAAAAGTCGAATGAACAGTTCTGCAGCTACTGAGGAGAGTCGCTGCTATACCTGATGAAGCAATTGCTAATGCTACTTTACCTGAAGATCTAATTTGAGCCAACAACAAATTAATTAGGAATGTTTTTCCTCTACCACCCAGAGCATCTAAAAAAATACTATTCCTTGATGATTCATTACGCTTTCTGTTATAATATTAAAAGTATATTTTTGATCATCTACTAATTTTGGTAAATTTGTTTTTCGAGTTTTCGCAAAACCGCTGAAAAAATGGTACAAATACAGTGTTAATGTTATAATATGATATTAAATATATCAATGTATGAATATGAATACATTTTTTGGTATTCTTAGAAGGATTTAATTTGTTTATAATTTATATGGAGCTATGAATATTCATAGTAAGTAAATAAAAAGTTAATAGTTACTGAATACACAGAACAAAATAATTAAATTATCATCCAACAATCATTAAGAGGGCGCTACATTTGCATTTGTTGTCTCCGTCTACCTAACAGATAATATAGCAAAATTAAAATTTTTTGCGTTAAGGTTAAATTTAGAGTTTAAACACCCCTATTACAAAATTTAAACAGGGGGATATTTTTGAGTGAACCTTGTGGACTTTTTATAAAATATTGTCTGATAGAAAAGTTAAAGCTATTTAAAAATGTCAATAACTAAAAATATCATAAAATTTTTTTCAGATAATATTTTATAAAAAGCCCATGAGAGTCACTCGAAAATATTCATCTCATTAAATTTTATAATAAGTGTTTAAGCTCTAAATTTAACCTAAACGCTAAAACTTTAATTTTGTATATTGTAATTTTGCTACATTGTCTGTTAGACAGAGACAACAAATTTGTGTGTAGCATCCTCTTAATTGATTTTAAGTTATCATAATTATGAGTGTATAATTAATTGGTATTATATTTATACAAAATGATTTTAGTAACTTAATTTTCCTTAATCACATCCTAATGGTATAATTTGGTATACCTTATGAAGGTATTTAGTAATTTATACCTTGAAAAATATGAACGATTTGAAACTTTCTTATGCCAATCTTATCACTTGCACCCAAACCGTCCAAATTAAAATGTCTTGCAATTTCATTTGTTAAAACTGATTTAAATACATTATTGGCAGTTTTTACATCACAGTTTGATTTCAAGTTCATGAGATAATCAATCTATTAAGAATAAACTAAATTAGTACCCGTTACCTATGTTTAAATTAAATATAACACTTTAGATTACTATTTTCATTGAATATTGTTGAGTCGTATCATTTTTGAGTTTTTCTTCCAGTTCTTGAAATTCTTCTATACTTTTAATTGGAAAACCCAAAGTTGATGTTACACCACCGTTTGAATACTCAGTTTGATTATCTCCATTTCTCATTGAAATAATATCAAGATGATAATTTTTTACAAGTTTTTCAACATTATCAATACGATCTACAGAATTTTTAATAAAATAAAAATATAATGAATTTATACCTATTCATTTATAATTACCAGGGCTCGGATTTTATAGCATTTGATAAAAATATCAGAGTGAGCTATAAATTTGTTTTATGCACCAGGAGCTCTAAATATGAAATTTTATTTAGCTATTTTTTGCATATTTGTCCATATTTATTCATTATTTTCACATGGCTGGAAATAAAAAAATGAATTATTTCAAGATCAAAAGTCGTTTGATAGACACGACATAATTTCTAGAGGTTTTCATCTCAAACTAAAAAAGCTTATGCATGTATTAAAAAAGAAATGTATTTATGGAGAAGTAAACTGTCATGTTTACAGTGTTGAATGGTAAAAACGAGGTTTGACACACTGCCACATTATATTATGGTTACAAACAAAAATTCAGGTAGCTAAAATTGATAAAATTATTTCTGCCGAGATACCGAACAAAGACAAAGATCCTATACTTTATTAAATAGTATACAAGAATATGATTCACGGCTCATGCGGCGAGTTAAATACTAGATCACCATGTATGAATAATGGAAAATGTAGTAAAAAATACCCTCACAAATTGGTCAAGGATACTCAAACTGGAGATGATGGTTATCCGACTTACCGACGAAGATCACCAGATGATGGAGGTTATACTGCAATAATAAATGTTCGAGGTCAAACAGAAATCTTGGTTGACAATCGTTGGGTTGTACCGTATTGTCCAGTGTTATTTAGGTGCTTTAATGCGCATATTAACGTTGAATACTGTCATTCGGTTAAAGCAATTAAATACATATGTAAATACATTAATAAAGGATCAGATAGAGCTACTTTTTCTGTTAATAATGAAAACGATGAGATTGCAAATTGTTTGAATGGTCGATACATATGTACTTCTGAAGCGTTTTGGAAATTTTTCAATCTTCAGATCCATGATAGAGATCCAAAAGTTAAGCACTTGGCTGTTCGTCTAGAAAATGGACAGCGTGTTTACTTTAATGCTAATAATTTTCAGCAAGTTATTGAAAATCCAAGAAAAAGGACACTAACCGCTTTTTTTGAACTGTGCCCACATGATGATTTTGGGAAAACATTGTTCTATCATGAAGTTCCTTCTTATTATACCTGGAATGACAGCAGAGGCTGGTTACGGAAAACACGTGGAAAAGTTGTTCCGAGATGGCCAGGAATAAAAATGGACACTGTCATTGGTAGAATTTACATGATTCACCCTAATCAAAATGAGTGCTAAGATTGTTACTAAATTATGTATTTTACATTCTCTGGTTGTTATTTTTTATTAAAGTACATACAAAGTACATATTATTTAAAGCATTATTTATTTTAACAAAAACCATTGTCGATTCACATGATATATGAGAAGAGAGAGAAAAACATATTACAATAATAATTTTAAAAATAACACACACACACTTGTGTGTTATCACAATATTTTATAAAAGATAACATAATAACATATGATTTTATAGTTAAAGTTTACTAGTTTACTTATACACATTATTACACCTTCCCTTTTTAAATTCGAAGTACATAGTAGTTATTAATGATTTATTGAATATTAATCATTGAAACATAACATACAAAATAATAATTAACATAAAATACAAAATAATACAATTTCAATATTAATTTTTTCAAGTTAAAATTTACAAGTTAATTAATTAATTTATATATATATATATATATATATTACAATGTATGTATTAGCTTGTAAATTTAACTTTTTCCGTTTAACCACTAATCTACCAATTTTTGATCTCATCTCTTTTCCACTAATCTGTTATGTTATTATAATGTTTCTCCCTATTTCTACTATTAATAATTTTAGGTTCTACTATATCTTTCTCTCTAATGTCATTATCAACCTTCAACTTCTTTAAAAATATTATATTTTTTCTCAGTATTCTATTGTTTCTATCCTTAACTAGGTATGATCTAGGTTCTATTAGTTTCTGAACTATAATTCCCCCTAGCAAATTATGTGTAAATTTATTCTGTATCAATATTCTTTCACCACTTTCAAAATTATTTTCGCTTACCTTTGTTCCTTTATTGTAATATAGTACCTAATTTTCTTCTTAAGAATTAACGTTTCCTATACAGTTTTAAACTACAGATTTAAATAACTATTTCCTATGTAGAACATTTAGTTTTGACCTAAGTTCTCTACTTTGTAGCACCTGAGATGGTGTGTATTGTAACCCCGCAACTGGTGAATTTCGGTATTTAAAAAGATATAGTTCTAGATCTTGATTCTATTCCTACTGCTTTTTCAGCTATCCCATTACTCTTGGGGTAATTTGGGCTTGAATTTATTATTTTTAATTCCGAATTCAAAGCAAATTTTTTTAAATTCTAAACTATTAAAAGGATTATTATCAACTATAAGAATTCCAGGTATCCCAAACCTACTACAGATTTTTTTTTAATTTAGCTATAACAGCTGAACTATTTTTTTGGTTTAATCTTAAAATTTCGAGCCATTTACAATAATGGTCTATTACTATTAAAAAAAATTTCCCCTCTACTTCAGCAATATCTAATCCAACTTTTAATAATGGAAAATCTGGAGTGGTATAACTAATTATTGGTTCTTTTATTTTATTCATACAATATTTATAACATTTCAAACAATTTGAAATGTAGTTTTGACTTTTAAAGTTCATACCTGGCCAATAAAAAATATTTTTAGCCTTCCCTAATGTTTTAGTCATACTAAGATATGTTTCACCTAATTTTTTAATTATATAATGTCTTTATGGTTCAGAGACTACTAAACGCATACAATAATAGATTTATTTATTTTAAATTAAGTAATTCATCTTTAATTTTAATAAAATTTTTAATTTCACCCTCAAAATTTTTTGTCTTTTTTGGACAACCGTTTTGTATAAATTGTAATTTTGCTTAGTACTTCAATATTTCTTGTTGGATTAACAAACTATTTTTATTTTTCATTAGTAAACTCAACTTCTATTTCATTAACTGTATGCACTATATCCCCTAAATTATTATATAATTTAGATTATATAGTTTCTACTTAGATAATCAGCTATATACATATATTTTCCTGGAAAATACTGTACTGATATATCATATATCATTAATTTAATTAGTAACCTTTTTAATCTATTGTTTGGAATTGTATGCATTTCTTTACTAATTATTGATACTAAAGGCTTATGATCTGTAAAAATATTTACTTTTCTTTGTCCGTTTATTAAGTAATAAAATTTATAATAAGGTAATAGCGAACATTTCTTTTTCTATCTGAAAATACCTATTTTATATTTTTGATAGGCTACTAGAAGCAAAATGTAAAAATGTTTTTTTATTTTGGAATAAACAGCAACTTAGTGCTTCTTGTGAAGTGTCACCCTGAATTTCTAATGCCTTTGCGCTACTTTCAAAATGGTTTAGTGAAGGTATACTACTTAAAATATCTTTTAGTTTTTTAAAACATATCTGACAATGAATATTCCAAGACCAAGTCATATTTTTTTTTTAGTAATTCCCTCAATGGTGTTATTATTTCAGACATGTTTGGTATAAATTCTCTGAGATAATTTACCATACCTAAAAATAATTGAACCTATTTTTTATTTGTTGGTTCTTTTAAGTTCTGCGTAGTTTTAATTTTATCAGGATCCGGTCGCACGCCTGCTTCATTAAATATAAACCCTAAAAACTTAACTTCTGTGACCATAAATAGCAATTTTTTCTGGTTAAATTTGATATTTAATTTTTTAGCTTGTTCCACAATTTCATATAGAGCTCCGTCATGATCTTTTTTATCTTTGCACAAATTAAGATATCGTCAAAGTATATACACACATTTTTTATGTGACCAAAATATTTTTGTGTGAATTTTTGGAATTTTTTCTGTGCGTTAGCTAAAACGAATGGAAATCTTAAAAATTGATATGAACCATCATCAAGTTCACATTGAAAATATCCATCTTTCAAAACTAACAGTGTATAGTATTTTTATTTGCTAATTTTGGTTTAAGTATGATACGGTGAAGTGGGTGGAAGACACTCAACACAATTCACAACACTGGGTTTAAAATATATTAAATTAATTCTTTATATTAAAAACAAATAATCACTGTACTACAATTAATATACGATAATAATTAAATATAATGTATTATAAGATAACTATGGATATAAGAAACACGCTATAGTCGATATAATCGGGTCATCTTTCGTCGGTATCATTGTTTATATTTATATGGATGCATAATTAATCACGGGTGAATGTCTTTATAAAGACCTAATTACGCAATCATCATAAATATACTATACAAATATAAACTGTACCGTCTGTTATCACTGGACACCGGTGGTGGCCTTCATTCGCACTCGTAAAATATTAGCGGCGGGAAGGTGTTGGTGTTTTCGTCAACGCTGATCGCGAGACGGGATGGACGGTTGATTATGATCGGCCGTATTTACCTATATATACGTTTGTTCACGTGTAGGTAAACACGGAGAGTGTCAAGTTCTTCAAAAGTTGGAATTTGGTATCTTTTTTTAATAATAAATTTATTTTTTCACGAGAATCTATACACACTTTAATTGTTTTATCTTGTTTTTCTACAGGTATCATGTTACTTTGCCATTCACGCGGTTCCTTCACCATTTTAATTATATTAATTTGTTTCATTTTATTTAGGGTGTCTCTAAGACGACTAGAAATTTTAAAGGGTACTCTCCTAGGTGGGCATGATTTAGGTATAGCGTTTTTATTTAATTAAATTATTATTTTGTCTGGACGTCTACCTAGGCCTTAAAAAATATATATATTATCTCGTATAAAATCATCCTTTTCTTTATTTACTATTTTAGTGTCATATATTTCAACTGGAATGGTAAATTTAAATTCTATACAGTCACGATAGCTTATGATGGGCATCCCCTCATATTCAACAATTTCAAATTTATTATTCTGATTTTTTATCATCGATTTTACTTTTCCTAATGAATTTACTTTAAAGCCCCCAAAAGCCCTTATTACTAAATTACTTTGTTGAGATTTTTTATTTAGTGTCTTAATAAACTTGGCTGGTAGTACATTTATTTGTGCTCCTTTGTCGAGTTTAACTTCAGCTTCTAGGTTTTCAATCAAGATTTTATCACTCATTTTAACACTTATTTTCACTCTTTATTTCAAAAATATCTACCTTGTTTAATGAAAAACAGTTAGTGTCAACTATCATAATACAGGTATTAACATTTTATATCTCTATTTCTACACTTAATTTCAAAATGATTATTTAGTCCACAATTTCTACATTTTTTTTTCAAATGCTGGACACTCATTAATCAAATGATTTCTACCACACTTATTACAATCAATTGCCTTCTTATTATATTTTTTAGAATTTAGATTATCTTTATTTTTCTTCATATTTATCTGTTGGTCTGCTTTCATGTCCCATCTCTTGCTGTGTTGTTGGTGTACATTCTTCCTTTGTATACCTTGGTCATTTTCCTTCAGAAATGCATTGATTTAATCTGGCCTTTCCTCTTGAACTATTCGTCGATTAACTTCTGCTTATTCAACCAATTGACAGTGTCTGATAACATTCTCCAACGTAGAATCTTCCCTCAATAACCGAGATTGCAATTCTCTATCCATAATACCGAGTAGTATTTGGGTTTTTAATCATTTTTCTTCACACAATCCGAAGTCAAATAGTATTGATAGCTTACGTAGATCTGCGCAGAACTGATCGAAATTTTCTCCGTTCTGTTTTCTTGTAAAATATTAGTAATTTTCCATTATTTCATTTCATCGCAAAATGCAATATTTCTCAAGGGAATTCAGAATTTCAACAAATGTTTGTTCCTTGATCTCAAGGGTTTCAAGTAGTTTATTCCGATCACTTTCTAGTAAATTTAAAAGCCGCGCTACCTGAACATCTTTTGCTTTCTTATTTGTGTCAGTAGCTAAGAAGTATATTTGTATTTTCTGTTTGAATCGTTTAAAATGTTCACTAATGTTACCTATCAATACCAGACAATCTGGTTTATTATATTAAATATTTTAATTTAAGTAGGTTTTTATCCACTTTGATCCTTTGACTGTACCATAGTTGGCCAAAAGTTGTCTCTGGTTGTTATTTTTTATTAATGTACATAGGTACAAAGTATATATTATTTAAAGCATGATTTATTTTAACAAAATCTATTGTCAATTCACATAGTATATAAGAAGAGAGAAAAACATATTGCAAAAATAGTTCTAAAAGTAACAGATACACACTTGTGTGTTATCAGAATATTTTATAAAAGATAACATAATAACATATCAGTGTCACCACTTATACACATTATTACAATGTACAAGTTCCAACTTTATTTGAAAGCTTAAAGACCGTTGATGGGGTCATTCACGCGACTTTTAAAGTTGCCTGTTTTGCTCTTGGGCTTTTAGAAAATGACGAGCAATGGAAAAACACTCTAACGGATGTAACTGTTTCAGAAAGTCCTTTTAAGTTAAGAAAAATATTCGCAATTATCATGGTTTTCTGCCAACCGTCTGAACCTCAATCTTTATGGGAACAATTTAGAAATGATTTTCATGAAGATATTCTTCATACACAGCATACTTGATTAAATGACTCGCAATTAACTTTCTCTGATGAAATATTTAACAGAGGTTTGATTGAAATAGAAGATAAAGTTGTTTGTCTGTCTGAAAAATATTTAACTGTATTTGGAATGAACTCACCTGTTCGAAATGAAAATGCATCTTATCCTTTTGAATTCTCGATTAGATATTCTTACAAAAAAAATCCATTACAAGAATTTGTTAAAATTAATTTACCAAAATTAGTAGATGATCAAAAATATACTTTTAATATTATAACAGAAAGCGTAATGAATCATCAAGGAATAGTATTTTTTTAGATGCTCTGGGTGGTAGAGGAAAAACA
>JAIPRL010011159.1:0-14060 GCA_025469235.1 Pemphigus obesinymphae
CTAATGAATCTTTCAATGTACAATTTCCTCTTTCTACGGACCCTTGGCTTTGCGGATAACGCGGCCGACCGTTTACTAGTATGAGGTTAGGCCATAACGACGCTAATTCTGTAATAATACTTGCGGTAAATTCACGACCATTATCGGACTGCAGGACATGGGGGAAAATGTCAAAAATATATATAATAGTTCCTTTGCCACTTCCGAAGCTTTCTTGCACTTCAGAGGTCGAAAAAATGAAAACTTTGTCAAGTGTTCTTTGTAATGGAGAATAAACTTGAAATCTCCATCAAGTAAACTCTGAAAGTCAACAAGATCCACTTGGCCCCGTTCGTTCAAAGAAGAAGCTAAAATAGGCCGCACAACAACACCTCTTGAACATTTTTTTCGTGATTTTTCCGTACATCGTTCACAATTTGCAATAAAAGTTTTCACAGCAGCCATTGAAATATTGGAATAGTGCTCCGTAATTTTCTTGTGCGTTTTCGTCTCCCTTTTGTGTCCACTGGCTACATGCATATCACGAATAATACTAGGGAAGTTATCATCGAATACCGCCATTATGCCTTGATCGCGTTTTCGTCGTATTCGTCGAACGCCAGCTACCTCAATTAATTCAAACTTTTCACGGACATGTCGCGACTGTCTAAAAATGTGTATCGAATAATGTGTTGCCGAATGCATGTAATAGGCATCTGAATTCATGCATTCGGCAAAAAAAAGTCTGCTTAATTCATGAAATCCGCGATTTCATGAATTCGGCGTAACATATATACATATATTGGGTATCGGAAAATAATAACCACAGAAAAAATATCTAGAAAGAAATAGCTGGGGAAAAAATATGTGATGGAAAAATATCCGATGAAAAAATACTCAGTGCAAAAAATTTAAATTTCAGAATTTAAGAAAATTTATACAACTAATAAGATGCGATTGTTATTCCTTTATAACGTGCCTGGAGGCTGATTGCAACGCGGCTTGTTTTCGATGTTCATCTCATTACCATTCCTTAGAAATTCTTAAAAATTAAACGTTAAGAGACTCGGGAAATATATTTATTTAAATTGTTTTTTTGTTTGATATACTATAGTCGACATTTGCCTTTCCACATTTGTTAATACAATAATTTGTTAAATATAATTATTATTATATTTTTACTTATAAATTAATAATTGTATACAAATTTAAAAGTTTTAGATTTATTAACATTATTTATTTAAGACCTTTCAAGTCACTTTTCCTCTCAGATATATTGTTCCCTGGGTATTTTTTCCACTGAATATTTTTTCCCTGGATATTTTTTTTCGGATATTATATTTTTTCCATGGTTATATATTTTCCTAGATTCATATATATTATATATATATACTAAAATAGCTTACACGTGATTTTCTGGATATGTTCTTAAAACGAACTATCTCAGAAATACGTAAATTTAACTAGTATAAGTATTTATATAATAATATAATACTGATAAGTATCTATTAAAACATTCCATTTTGTGTTTTTATATTTATTCAGAAAATATGTTTTTAAACTTTGAACCTACATAACATTCTTTACTTATCCTATAACAAAATAGGTACCTATTTACAGTATAAGAAAAATGTTCATAGATAGCAATTTTTCATACTTACCACAATTAAACGAATAAACGTTATTTATAGCATATTTTAATTAATAACATAGAAGCTAGATGTATACTTGCCAGCCTAATAAAATTATTTTATAGGTACTACCAATATTCTTGATACGATTTGTTTCTTTTTAGTTCAAATAAAATTAATCAGTTATGTAGATACTAAATCTTTGTTAGATAGCTCTCAAGTAACATGAAAATATTTATTAATTATTTAATAAACATTCAATATTTAGTAAATATTCAATTTTGATTTTATATTAATTGGATTTTCATTAAATGAACCAAATTTTAATATTAATAAATATTAGAAAATAAATATCGTATAAGCATTAGAAAATAAATATTTTATAAATATTAGAAAATAAATGTTAAAAGCACACAAATTTTGTAGAACAAATTAACGATTAAGCCTGATTTGAACCCGGGACTTTTTGTCTTAAACAATCTATACACTATCGTGTATTACCTTTCAGCCAAAAATCAAGTTATATAAATATAGCAATTAGTGAATGACATATTGAGCAGAATATCTGATCGATCTAAATGGGAAGAAGACCCAATATTGGGTTAATTCCTGAATATTCCTTTAATGACATCAACTTCCGCTAATAAAGGATTTTTTGTAATTTGACATTCAAAGGAAAAAGGAGAGGGAGGTAAATTATTATTTAACGCCTAACTCAAAAACTTGTCATAGAAAGTTGACATGTTCAGAAAATATTCGTTTAGTGACATAGGTACACTTACAAAAAATATTTTTTGAAATTCGACCTTTAAGGGGAAAAAGAGGAGGCAGGTAAATTATTATTTAACGCCTAGCATAAACTACCTTTCATAGAAAGTTGACATTTTCAGAAAATATTCCTTTAACGACATAGATATACGTACAGATAGGATTTCTTGAAATTCGACCTTTAAGGAGAAAAGGTAAAGGGAGGATAAATACTATTCAACATCTAGCCCAAACTACTGGTCGTAGGAAATATTTTCTAAACAGTAAAACTGTCCATGGGCGAATAATTAATTTCGTACCTATATATAAGTATATAACTATAAATAAAATAAGGTACAATATAATACTAAATGTATAAATACTAATATAGTTAATTTAACAATATTATTATATAATATTAAATGATAATTGTTTGTTAATTATAAATTATTGATTTTATTTTGAATAATATATGATTATACATTAAATATTTGAATTTGAATATTAGTTAAATAATCAATATTTAATTTAAAATCAAAAACCAATATTATATATTGGGAATTATTACTTGTGAGATCCTTTAAATTTTGTGCAGTTCATTTAATAATGCACTTAGAGACTTTTTGGTACGCAGTACGTTTGGACCACTTATAAATTCTGCAGTCATGTTGAACTGGTTTTTACATTTTAGTGAACCGTTTCTACTGTAACTAATTTTACACATCCACAGGTTAAATATGAATAATGATATTAAATACTGATCATATATTTATTAAGCATTTGCATTATTATAGTTATTTAATATAAATTACACTATATTTATTTATTATTATAGCTATAGTGTGTAATACACGTGTGTTGGTATATATATAATAAATATATTAATGTACATAAATATAAAAAAAACGTATTACTTAAAAGCGTAATGTTTAATATTTCAAAAAAATACTAATAGTTTTGAGTTAAGAAGATGTCACTTAGGTTTATTTTAATATTATTTAAAGTGTCGCTTGGTATCTGTACCACTTTTTATTATTTTGTAATCACGACATTCGTTCGTTTAAAAATATGTTTACAAGAAACAAAGAATAGCTTTTTAAAGTGGTTTTAGAGTTAAAACACCAATTATAAAATATTTAAAAGACAAAACTTTAGATACCATTTCATAAGTTTTTATTATTCTACTTTTCTATAGGCCAATATTGAATTTAAAAAAAATCATTTTTTTTTTCAGCTTTAAATCGCTATAACTTCCTTGTTAATTAATATTTTGCAAAATCCCTATGAGATCGTTTCCAAAATATTGTGTTCTATAAATTTGAATATAAGTATTTGAACTCTAAAATCATTTTAATAGCTACATTTTGTTGGGTTTTTCTAGTGTATGTTTTTACTATACTGAAAAACATTTGTGTGGCATGTCCTCGTGTAATATAAAACGCTGAGTTCAGAATGAAGACATGTCCAGAAAACCAAATTTTACAAGATACACAAAACACTGTTTACAATGAATTCATATACATCTAACATTCTGAAAAATACATACAAGTTTTCTAAAACCTTTCTCCAGAGAAATATCACGTTTGGATCAAATTTAATATTTTTGTATGTCCAATTTTTGTATGTTTTATTTCCTCGATATGTCTCTTTTCTGTACTCAATTTTAATTTTCAGGAATGATGAAGTAGTTTGATATATACAGAGGCATATAGTAAAGTAATAAGCATATCGATGATGATAAAAGTTATGAAAAGCTCATTATCAACAGAGGAAACACAAAATTGGCGAAAGAAGTATCCATAATCAATATGTGTACTACGTATACATAATGAGAGCAAAAACGATACATATCCTGGACAAGACTCCTTTCTGCTTTTAACTATTATTTAATCTTGATTTTTTTTTTCTCATATGCAACTGCAGGACGTGTCTTCTTTTAACACTAAATATGATGTTAGGAACAAAATGGCGTAACTAAATAATTTTGCCAAAAATTGGACATGTACTCTTTCTAAAATCAGCGATTCCATTGTAAAATAATAGTAAAATCTTGGTTTTGGTATCGTATTTACCGAAATACTGTAAAATACCTAAGCCAATTTTGTTCGTAATCACCACAAACTGTTCGCGTATTGTGTGGGGGACGAATGGACTATTGTTGACGACGCTATAGGTGTACGAAAGCAAATGATTTAAATTGCGAAAAAAAAGTTTCGCATAAAAACCGTGAACACTTATATATGTATATACCGTGTATGCCAAGTATACTACAGTACATATATATATGTATATATATAATATAACACAATACATATATATATAAATGTGTGTGTGTGTGTGTGTGCAGTGGCGTACACAGGAGAGGGATATGGGGGATAGATCCCCCTTGTCCTTTTTTTAGAATTTTTTCGCCTTTATAGTGTTTTTGTAATGAAAATATTTTTTATCAATTATATTTTTATATTTTCTTTTGATGATAACAGTATCACAGAATATATTCTTATTGTATAAGTGTTTGTTGGTAAACTGCTATGGTTCGAGGTTGGAAGTAAACTTTGCGAAAAATATCCCACCCCCCATAGAAAATTCCCGTATACGGCACTGTGTTTTTGCATACAGCAGTGGCGGCTCGTGTATGTAGTGGCGACGGGGCGATCGCCGCTCCTCTAAAATTGTAGCAAATTACTATTATTAACAAGTTAGATATTAATTTATATTTACATTGTAATGAATTTTCAAAATATTATTATTGAAAGTAAAAATTGTTTTTCATTGTTGTGAAAACACTATAGGGTAATCAGAGTTTAAAAATATATGTAGGTAATAACACGGTTGAAATAGGTACCAGGTATTATTAATTTGCGCGGTTATCGAGTAACGAACAGCGCTCGGCGCTGGGACGACGCTGGGAGCGATACGAATCGTCGCCCGACATGCATGTGGACTACGCGAAACAATACGGAATAAGTCACTGTGTATAAGTGTATTTACTGTATTCGTGTTCGTGACGTGTCCACATTTCTGTAATTTCTATATTTTTTTTTTATTATTTCTTTAATTTATTATTCTGTTATTGGTGTGTATTCAATATTATTATTATAATAAGTAGATAAAAATTCAGTATCGTATTCACAGAAAATTGTAATAAAAAAGACAGCTGTTCAGTGAAATGAAAGATACGGACGCTTAAATTTTGTGTATAAAACGTATAGGTACGTTTTGTTACCTATTTTATAATTTTCGGTTTTTGTAAAACGTATTTATATATTTATTTTTTTATATTTTGGTTCAATATATACCTTTTAAATTGGTGCATGATTATCATTGTATTGTATATATATTATGCTTTAATGAATAGTTTTTAATCGCCCACCCTGCGGACACTTTCAACGTCCACGGGCCGCGGCCGCCGAGCCATAAAGTATAGGTACCTATATAATAACGTATATATAGTGTCCTCTTTTATTTTATTTTTTCGTTTTTTCCGAAATCCAATACTATACGCATTTACCCCATTAAAACCGTTCGAGCGAAATGTCGTCGTCGTTATAAGTTGAAAAGTGGAAATACTCGTCTGCCATACATTATTATAATACGTGGTGATTTCTCCGGGGGCCTCGTATATATATATATATATATATATATATATGTATGTATATGTACTTCCTATCGTCGCGGCGGCGGTCTCTATACACACACAAAACATCAACCGTCTTATACATATATACATATATAAATTATTAACATATATACAGACCACACGGCCGTATTGTGTATACCTGCGCGTACATTGTGTGCGTGCGTATTTCCGTACGTGTGTGCGTACGTATCCTTTCGGTGTAATATATATATATATATATATATATTTTTTTTTATTTTCTTCTTCCAAAGCGTATTTATTATATTCCATGTATATACGTCTTTGGCGGTCACGTCTATCGGTCGGTCGGTTTTTTTTTCTGTGTAAATATGCATTCCTACCCCCTGCCCCACCGTCGGCGACGGTGCCGATCGACCTTTACATATCGATTGAATTATCCGTCGTCACACGTCCGCATAAAACACAATGACGGCATCGCGCACAATAATGATCGACACGTTTATTTGAAGTTCCGAATCCGAAAGACTTTTGGCCGCGCGGCACCGGCACCGCAGCACGTGATTCACGACCATATTGTTTTCCACCCCTCCCCCCCCCCCCCGAAACAATCGAAACGTTTCATCGGCGTTTTGGTTTATTACACGCCGTCCGAATTAATTTCCTATGTGCGGTTCACACACACCCGGTATGGGTCGTACGATATTCGTCCGTTACCGCGGTATATAGCCACGCCCCACTGCACGAACAATATATGATATTATAATATAATGTCCGAATACCGTGCGGTAGTCGTGTAGGTTATACGCGTTTATAATATTGTATACCTAGTAGGTATATGATTTCAACGCGATAACGCGTGGTCGACGAGTCGCCAACACGAAAGACGGTGGACGAGGACGGTACACGGTCAAGATGAACGTGTATCCATTCATTGACTGACGACTCTTATTCGACCGTCCGACTTTGCGATCCGGTGCGATCGGTGTTTTAAATATTAAAAACGATACAGAAAACTCTGCAAATTAACGAGAAAACAGCTCATTCGTTTAAACTTTTACAATCACAAATGAAAAATTACGTTCCAAAAATAATAAAAAGCAAAAACTAACGGGACCCCACGTTCAAATACGGGACAAAACTCGTCCCGTTTGAGGTTTACCGGAACAACGGGACACAATGTTCATATACAGGACAATCCCGTAAAAAACCTCCTATAGCAATCCGTCTTTATGTACTACATTATATCTCGGAAAAATGCTTCTATGAACTAAGGAACGTGAAAAATGTGACAATTTAAAGGTGTTCGGTATTTAAAATTGAAACTACTATGACGTCCGATATCAGTGGCATTCTGTATTGTCTTATTTCTGTGTTTTTGGATTTTACGAACGGATATCGAATTGTAAAATCAATAAACGTTGTAACTAAATTAAAGAATAATCTCGTAATATTTATCTTTTAATCATTTGAAAATGATATAATATTATCAAAATATATTTCAATTTTATTATACACTTTCACTTTTTTGTAATTATAATTTCATAAATTATAATGAAACTTTAAATTTATATTTAAGAACCAGTAAACAAAGTTACACTGTAAATCTGAAATAATTCTATTGACTATAACGGCGATAGAAAATACAAAGCCTAATTTTACAGTAATCTTGGAGGTATTATAAATTTGAAAATGCATTATTAATTGAAATTCAACCAACCGTCTAAATACGATTATTTCTTAAAATTCCGAGATAGGACCAAGTAAAGTGTCAGTAATTAACATATATAATATACCTTCGTAATTTTTATAATTAATTTTTAAGTTAGTTGAATTATTTTATCTTAAATAAAATTCACTTATCTACTTTAATATTTTTAAATACTTAAGCTACTATTAAGGATAATGTAATAAAATAATACAAATTTTAAAATGATTTTTTTAGAACTAAAACACTGTACTTTATAGGTACCTAAATTATTAATTTCAACATTTAAATAAAGTATTTGTATATACCCATTATTGCATATAAATATATAATATATATGTTGTAATTTTTATTCATTTTGATGGGTGATTACAAATATTTTACTGCCCTAATAAGGGGGCGTTCAAGTATTACGTCAGCACATTTTTGCTTTTTTAGCTCCCACCTCCCACTTGTCAGCAAATGTCCGATTCCCCCTACTTTGTTACGTCAGCATTTATCCGATGACCCCTTCTATTAGAAAAAAAAAAAATATTTCCGAATTTTATATGAATTAATTAAAAATAAATGGAAAATTTTGTAATATATTTTGAATTTTATTATAGGTACATATTTTGATTTTTTTTTTTTTTATTACGTTTTCTAACCCTCTCTCCCATCCCCTTTGTCAGAAAATGAAAGCACACCACAGACCCCCTCTTCCCTTAAGCACTTACGTAATACTTGAACGCTCCCTAAATGTATTACTTATTGATGGATATATGGTATATTATGCAAATATGTTTTATCGATATATATATATTATGCGTTTAGAAAACATATGTGTATGATAGTAAGTAAGATTTTTATTTTTCATTTTAAATAATCTGAACTAGAATTTACAACCTACAATAAAACTTGAATTTAAATATAAAACGAATTTCAAACAACTGAATGGTCGTGAATGTATCTCCTGTTCAATATAACGTATCTATATATATATAATTTAAATCGAACAAACAAGGTATGTGCATTAAAATAATTGCTTTGGAATATATTTTCATTAAAGTAAATAAAATATCGATTTATTGTCCGTTTTATATAGAAATTAATTGACATTAGTTGAAAGTTATGGTCGATTGCAATAATTATTTACTATCATACGCATATTATCTATTATTTAAATCTATATGTAGGAAAAATGATGTCCATCAAAAATCAAGTAATAAAAAATAATATAAAGCACAATGAATATAATCGAATAGGCATATTAATCAAAATAGGATTTACCATCGACGTATCAATGTTGTTAACATATTATTATAACAACACGATAATGTTCAAATCAACGATAATATAATTACATTATAATTGTACCTAGATATATATAGTCATTCTTCTGAATTATTTAGAAAATGTACGTAATATATCGAAGACATCCCAATGTATTTTATGGGGTTATAAAAAGGAAGATATGTGGTTCATACAATACGTTTCAGTGTTGTGTCGTACATTTCCGAGTCCCTGAAGTAGTGGCGGGGGTGGTGATTCTTTTCATTATTATTTTGAAGCTTTACACACTTCCTGGTAATACGATTACTTGGTTGATTGCAAAAGGAGAAAAAGGAAACAGGTTTATTATGGCCACGAGAAAAGTCATTTCTACTGTAACATATTATGTGTACACTGTGTAGGCCTTTATAAATAGTAGGCAGCCTTCGAGTAAAATCCCCATGCACCGTCCAGTTGAACAGAAAACATTTCATTGGGTCTTCTGTTCGGCGTTTCATTACTTGATTATTTTTTCCCCATTGCGTGCATCCGTCTAAACAGTAATACAAATGGTGAATATTAAAAAGTCTTAAAGGTTTTAAAGAGGGTGAGGGGGGGGAATTTAAACATTAAACACTCTAATACTAGCATTCCGGTTGTAATGTCTCTGGTTTATTTATGTACAGTTTTTGACGGAAATTATAATTCACATGATTCGTAATTTCAAAAACAATAATTACCCAACAACTATTTAAACGAGAAAAACTTCATGACAAAAAAAAAAAATAATAATAATAATAAGTAATAACCGAAATACGTTAAACAAACTTTTTATATTTTTAATGAGAGTAATACTATAATATAATATTTATTTACACGCGTACCTATGTATAATGTATATTATAATGTAATGGTATAATTTATAAACCTACTTGGTAGTAAACTTGATTTTAATTTTTGAAAATGTTCTATTAACAACTCAATGATATAATTCATTTTTAGATGCTTGAATTCGGGATTCGTACAACTTGTTCGTCATTAAGTTATAAATAAAATAAAACCAAAATCTACAAAAATGTATTTTTTATCGTTTTCAGTGTAAAATACAAACAGTATTTTTCAGTCTGCGTTTTGCACTAAAGATGGTTAATAATATGTAGCTATAAATGAAATAAAGTACGTATTTTCTTACAATAAAAAGTAAATTTTTGTGGATTTGGCTTTTATTTTATGCATATAAATTATCTACAAGTATCTACTTAATTTATAAAAATAAATGTCAGAATGTTGTTTTGTAAAAATAAAGCTTACTCCCTCTTGAAATTAACACTAAAGCTTTCTTAAAAAAATCAATATAAAAAGACGTGTATGGTAATTGGGTCAGTGATTTCAAATATTATCCGTTACATAAAACACCCTAATTAGTATAAAATGTATAATGTTATTAATTTTATAAATAATATTAATTGTATTATAAATTCACAATACTTAACTCGAATGTTTTGACTGATTATCTAAAATGATGCAAATTTGTATACATTTCTATCTAAATTATATATGGTCATGTTTTATGACGCGAAGATTTGTGATGTTGGACTAAATAAAATGTGAAAAGGGATAAGTGCACACGTATAACATGCCGTCATATTTTCTATCAGTGTCGATTTAATTTATCGCGTTAATATACATATACTATATTCAATTAAAACGGTAACGCATCAGTAAATGAAAATTAAACGTGTGTGGTTAAATAATATATGAAAATATTGGAAACAAAATTCCTCGTTAATATGCGTCTTATTACAGAAAAAGGCTATAAAATTCGAATTTTTTTTTTGTTATTAAATTTAAAATTGTAAGTTTATAACTCTGATTATATTTTTATCGAATTCGATTAAACGAAAACATGATGTTACGGTAGATATTGTAATATTAGTGCTGAATTAAAAATTAGAATATAATACATATGTGTATATTATAAATGGGTTATTTTTCAGACTCAACTTGAATACGATTGATAGTAAATTCATGATGCAAAAATCAATATAAAATATGGAACTCAACTGTGCTAGTACGTTCTTTATTTGACAGTGGTGTGAAAGTTATTTGAGACGTTATCAAAAATTGATTTGAAACTTTAATAACCTAACGTAACGATTTATGAGATATACAAAAGTCAAAAAAAGTTTAATTGAATGAAGA
The DNA here is from genome assembly GCA_025469235.1 of Pemphigus obesinymphae. Lineage (NCBI taxonomy): Eukaryota > Metazoa > Arthropoda > Insecta > Hemiptera > Aphididae > Pemphigus > Pemphigus obesinymphae. The sequence goes on from JAIPRL010011159.1 coordinate 11,117, forward strand.
CTTTCTGTTTAACACAGAATATAACTGCAGGACTATATGACAAATATAATAACTTATTTTTCGTTTGATATTTTTAACTTTTTTTTAAAAATAATTGTTATACTTTTGCGCTATGACTTTAATATTTTTAATTCAAGTACAATTTTTAAAACTTAAAACAATACATACACTTTGTTGGGTGAGTATTATATAAATCATTAAAATCATTAATTCAATTAATAACTGTACTCAATAAAACTATAATGATCAGAGCTCCATGTAATATTTATAACATACACTACATACTGTAAAAAAAATATTTTTAATTTGATCACATCACTATGAAGTAATATATAATAATTATGCCAACTTTATTTGCTATTTAACAAAAAATATAATTTCATAAATGATTCCTCGTTTATAAATAGGTAGTTTTTCTTTAGGCTTAAGTAAACTAATGGAAAAATCTTAATATGACTTTTTGAAATTTCTATAACGAATTTGCTACTACATTCTTAATAATTTAAATAATAAATAAACATAATTGTAACTCCAATAGATTTCTTAATTTACACATATCTAAAATTTAAATTGTATGTATATTTGTTAAAAAAAAAAAAAATAGGTGACATAGCTATTTTATTTGTTTGATTGTAAAAATAATTCTGTGATAACTTTTTATGATTTTTATAGTCTATAATACTTAATGTGAATATGTTTTATAAATATTGTTGTAAATTAATTATAATTAGTGTTTTATTTATCAATTCGTTTATAACTTTGAGATGTTAAATTGTACAAAATATGACTTTTTTCCAGTGATGTACTCGTACATTTTTTTAAGGATACATTATAATATTTCGGTGTTCTAACTTAATTTTCTCACCGAGTATCGTTGGTCATACTCTTACGGTTATTGTTTGGGGGGAGTGATTTAACGAAATGCATAATAAATACTAATCTGGTAATATGGTACGGTGTTCTGTTTAATTATTAAAGAGTTTCTGTGACCTGTACAACGAGAAACTTGTCGTAAACTGATTCTCGTATCAGAATACCAAAATATAGTTTTTGCGACCCTTAAGTATACGAGAAACGTAAACATATTTTAAATTTAGTTTTCACAAAATGTACTACCATATTTTAGTACTGTTTGGTCAGACATTGACTGATATCGAAGTATGTTATACACTGCTGTATATAGTATACTAAAAAGTCACTTTTTTCGGATATAACTAAAGTGGGCAATGTCCCTCTCCTGTCCCACCTATTGACACCTATGAACAGGGGATTTAAGCAAAAAAAGGGTAGCCAAAACTGCGAGGCACTTAGCCTATTTCCTCTTGAGTTATGAGCAATCCAAAATTCGGGTTTGGACTATCCTAAAAAAGTGACTTTTAGTATGTTATATACTTTAGTGTACAACATATCTTGTTAACAGTCCGAGCCCGTTCTGGTTATTATTGAATGTGCGTGCTATGGCGATTCAAAAAATGTCGAAAAATTTTGAAACTTTTGTAGACATAAAAACTTCTGCGAAATGTGTAAATTATATTATGACGTTTATATAAGTTACGTTTGTCGTTCTGGTGTACGAGAAACTACACTCGTCCTCGCATATGAGAACGGCAAACACATCCCGAGAATACCGCGCACGTGCACTTCTGCGGTCACGTGATTTTATCGTATACGAGAAACAAAATAATTACTGGTCGCAGAAACTCTCTAATGATTGCAAGAGAAAAACGGCAACGGACTTACCGACATAGAAAAAGTCGAGACGTGCCTCGTAAGATGTACGGCGTTGTATTTGGTCGCTGTGTATTCTCCACCATGACTACTGAACATAACGCATTTTCGTTCATTGCACGTAATTACCATACCGGCCCTGTCATTTTAGGTACACATTTGTATACATAAAAATAAATGTCTATCGCGAAAATAGTCTAAAATTAAAATCAATATTATTTATATTTTCTTTTCTTCGTGAAAATTAATTTTAATTAAAAATCGAGAGTACACAACGTGTAATATATATAGTATACCCTATGGGAACATAGTATATAGTTTTACCATTAAACCCATATAAACAAAATTTGAATACATTTTAATATTAAATATGTGATTAAGATATTTACATTTTTAATAACTTTAAGACTTTTTAAAAAACTAATGGCTGAACCTTAGGAAAAACAAACATTTTTTTAAGAATCAGAATTTTAAAAAACTAAACAGAACAGAACAAAATATGTTACGGAACTTGTTAAAAATCCTGATAGATACTACATTTTAGATAATCAAACGTCCGAAGTCCTTCTTCTATGAAAACAAAATATTTTACAAGGACCTTCGTCAAACAATGTTTGGCTCTTTTGTTGGCCTAAACAAGGTGACATTTTGATTCTTTCAAAGTTCAATATATACCCGAGAAAAAAAAATTCCAGAATCAAATTTTCCATATATCCTGGATAATGTTGTTTCAAGGAAAGAAACCTTCCTTGGGTAATCTTCACCAAACAAAGTCTAGACTCTCTTGTCTTATATAAAAACTGTTTTCAAAAGGCCTTGTATGAACTGGAATAGTACAAAAGTAAGTCAATAAAAATGTCGTTGTTTTTACTTTCTATCGTCATCTATGGGGATCTCAATCTTTTGAGGCCTATGCCTTTTTCTTATTGTTGTAATGTCTATTATTACAATTAGCAATGCACTATAGAACTTTTATGTATTTAATCTATTTTTTAATTTTTTGAGATTTTGAGTATAGTGATGAATATATTGGTTTTACAATGATTTGTTTTTTTATATTATTTTTTTTTTTTATTATTTTTTTATGTTTGGTAATGGATGAAATAACAAAGGATATACAGGGGGAGGTACCATGGTGCATGTTGTTTGCAGATGATATAGTACTGATAGGAGAAAGTCCTGAGGAAGTGAATGGTAGACTTGAAGAGTGGAGGGA
>JAIPRL010011160.1:0-14059 GCA_025469235.1 Pemphigus obesinymphae
CCGTAATCGTGTTTAAGGGAACCGTGATTAGCGTGGTGAAATCCAAATCTAATTAAATCACGGTTAACTATTAATCGCGATTACTTTAATCACGATTAGAGCATTTTTGGTGAAATCGGCCCTAAGTTTCTTTAAACTACGTACCTATTCTGTGCTTAAATAAAGTTCTATATATTGTCGTACTATACGTGCTCAATATTCAGTATAAATACAAATTACTTGTTATCTATCGATATATATATATATGATAAGAATTATTATCGGTGAGTAACTACTAACCTACAACTTTTATTTGGGTAACAAGAGTCAAGTCAGAGTCAACAACATGACGTTTTCAGACGGGGGTCGTAGAGTTAAATCTGTTTTCTCAAACGACAAGCAGTTAACTATAGTTAACTATAGTAACTGTAGGTAACTCGTGTTGAGCTTTCGAACGCACCCCTGAATTGTTCTGTACGCACGTCGCACGGGCACGACAACTTTATAAAAAAACATATCGATAAATAAATAATAATAAATATAAATACTAATTTACTAAAATTTTTGGCAGTACACGTACGCCTGTGCTCCATAACACGAACCGCTGCCCGCTACTGTTATTATCGATTATTCGGTCTTCATTTCAAGCTGGTCTAGTCGATAAAATTCAGTCTTCAGTGGCGTATTTGAGGAGGAGAGGGTGATGGAGGCGATCGCCTCCTCCCCCATCAAATTATATTATATTATGACTAAATTACAAAAATGTTGATTATAAATAGTGTGTGTGTGTGTGTGTGAATTGTAGATAAGCATAATTTGTGAGGGTAAATGATTACATAACATATCTACATAGTTTTTTTGAAAATTGGTAAAATTTACATTGTGATATATAGTTATATGTACTCAAACGTAGTTTACCTATCCATACATTGAAGTCCAATACTCCACTGAGTCTTTACAGTTGCATTTTACGTGTGTTGGTATTTAAAACGAATAAAGTTGGCGCATAGGTATATCTAAATTTAATTGCTTCAGAATTTAATATTGATAGTCTAGTCCACCGCTGTCGAAGAACTGATATACATGTATATTTATAGCAAAACCAAATTAATTATATAATATATAATAATATACTCTTTTTTTAAAATTATGCCTTTACTCTGTGTCCTACACCGGGCTACACACGTAATCAGCATTCGACATAAATATATACATTGTACGTTATAATTAATTATAATTATAATAATATAATATGTACGAATATATTATATTCTGTGATCAGAACCAATCGGCCCCAAAATCATCTTAATTTTAGTAGTTGCTAACCTAATCAAGCGTGGATACGGAAGGTCATAAGAGCAATTCTCCTCCCCCTCTCAAGTAATCTCAGATTTGGTGGGATAATGTATTGCGAAAGATCTTTTTTTTAGCTCATTCTGATAATTTATTGATATGCGATGACCCCTCCCCCTCACAATTAGACATCCTAGGGTGCATTCGAATATTCGGAGTTATTGTAGAGTAGTGAGTTGGGTAAAGTAGATAAGAATATAGTAGGGTTTAATCACAGAATAAACTGACATCACAATAATAAATTGATATTCGAACAATGATAAGATCTTTTAATAAGTGTTTATTTTTCAAATATATTCAATATGTAGTATTTAGCTAACATTACTTCATGTAATAAAATAAGAATACAATTTTTTACAAATTATAAAGTTATATAAGTTTTGGTCTAATTTATTTAGTTTAATGGAGAGATTTCAATAAATGTCATGTTATTTCACCTAATTTTAGATAAATATATAATTCATTAGGAATGAAAACTTATATGTTCTTGGTTTTTGAACTCTTCTGTCACTTGCACGATGAAAAATAGTGAAAATTTAAAATGCATGAAAAAGTAAAAACAATTAACAAAATGTTGGTTATATAGGCGAGAACGTGACGAAATATACCTTTCGTCATGGGCGGGAATAAAAATAAAAATTACTTGTTATCTGTGTATGATAAGAATATTATTATTATCGGTAGAGTTAAAAAACCTAGCGATTTCTTTTGGGTAACAAGAGCTAACTCTAGTGAACAACACTGGGTTTGGTAACCTTAGAGTAGAGTGACCGTATATCCCGTTTCTGAGGGTTTCGTCCAGTTGTCCCAACAAACTTCAAACAGGACGCTTTTTGTCTCGCTTTTGGAAGTAGTCTTTTTTTTTTGTCACGTTTTTATCCCCTGTTATACTTATTTATTGTTTTTCTAAATGAAATTGGCAGAAAATTGACGAATGACCATTTTTTTTTTTTTTTTTTTTTTTTTTTTTTTTAATAACCGATTTATGAAAATGTTGGTAGACAATGATTACGATATTCATTTTTTTTTTATTGATGTCCCGTTTTTAAATTTCAAAAAATGATCACTATATACCTTAGAGTTTACACTGTTTTCTCGAACGACGCGAAATCGACTAGGTACAGTCGACTGGAGTTAATTAGAGTTGAGTTTTCGAACGCACCTCTGGATCCGCGACCGATGAACGCCTATAATACGTCTAGCCTATAGGCGCGCCACCCAAGAGGGGGGGATTTGGAGCTAAAGCCCCCCCCCCCAAAATGAATTTTTTTTTTTTTTTCATTATTATTTACCTATGTACTTATTGTATTAATACAATATATATATATATATATATATATATAAAGGTTAGCGCTATTTTTTGTCTTTTTAAAACACGAGTATTATTAAGTGTGAATAACTATAATATGAGCGCGTATATATAGGAGGTACCTATACGTCTGTTGTTTAAATAAAAATAATTCTTTAGCCGCCTCCCCCCCAAAAAAAAAAAAAATTCCTATATTTCCAGGGTATATATTATAATAGTAGTAGTAACACATAATATTACTATATTATTTTCAATATTGCAAACACGATTCCTCGGATACGTTTATACCTATTTGCCCTGCGATACAATACTACCACATACTCGTATTTTTATATGCATGTAACTATATGGCAAGTCTTGTATCGTTGTAAGTATCGATATGTGTGCAGTGATATTTAGAAGCATTGGCACATATACAGCATGTACGTACTTCGGCGATTTATTGGCACCAGGCGTGGCGGTCGTAATTTTAAATAGGCGCATGAACGGTGGCGCAAAATTAAACGATTCGATATGAGAGCGTATACGGTGTGCACACTTTAAAAATCACGGAAACGAATAAATGGTGCAAGGGGTGTACCGCATTCGTTTCCGGTCAATCGCGCATATGTTCAATAATATATACACTCTACTGTATAGACGAACGTATCAATAACCGTCAAGATTAAATACAAATAGGTACGTTAATTTAACGATGTCTAAAGCCGGGGTCCCGTAAGCGACTCTGGAATTCGCCGATTAATCCGGTAATCGTTCGACTTTACGAGTGTCGCGTGGGAGGTATATTTGATCGGTAACGATACGCGTAACGATTATTTTATCGTTAAAATATTCATAATGTAATTATCGCGTTATTCATACACTTGTCAAAAACTTAAAAATGTGTTTATTATCGAATGAATATAATTCCTACCCGTCGTAGATCTCATGTTTTCTCTATCAATTATTATGATAAAAAAGGTCATCGTATTCTAAATTCCTTAACACACATCACGAGTTTAATTACAAAAAAATCTATTTATCGTGGATAAATATTTAAAAAAAAAAGAAAAAACAACGAGTATTATGATTTGTATACATTCGTTTTTTAAAATAAATAAAGTATAAATTATTGTGTTTTATGCCGGGTTTACTGCACTATAGACTGACAAAACAACAATATTCTGTTTTCCGATAAAAAAGAAACAAAACGAAAACAATTCCGCGTCATCGTCCAAACTGGCGACACAATAATGTTCGTGTTTCTGGCGACATTCTCGTGTTCGTTCGAGAGGCGGTAAATATCAAAGGGTTTCTGTTTTGTTTTTATGTTTGGCAACTTTTGTCTACATGGTGTAAACAGAATGTGTTTACACGACAAATTGTATTTAAGATAATTAATAAAGTAATTGCTTGTCGGTCTTGTACAGAAGTAGGTTCATGAAAATTTGTATTTGGTCTAATCAAATTTATGAACACTTCAAATGTTGAACTAGAAATTATCAAAAAATTTTGAAAACTCGAAAGTAATTCACCGTTTAATCCATTGTCGTCTTGTAATAAATCGTTTAATATCTGTCTTTCACCAATTGCATTACACCGTTGTAATGATTTTTTAACCCAAAAACGCTTTTTGTTTTTTATATTCTTACATATGCATGCAGCAGCTGCCTTTAAAAGCACAACATCACTTGAATCATTTTGACTTTGAGAAATTTTTTTCTGTGAAAATATATGTAGTTGTAAATTGTAATTCGTTATTATAATAGTAGGTAATTGTTATGGTATTATCACAGATTAAATGAAGATAAATAGTGATAACTGATAAAATGACAATGTCTTGTTTTTGTTTTATCTGTTCAGTGTAAACACCCCTAAATAAAAAAGAAAACATTAACATTTTGTCTCCTTTATGTTTCTGTTTTTGTTTTTTTATTTAGTGAAAACGAATGTTTACAATTTGTTGCTGCTTCATATTTGTCGTTAAATTTTAAAAATGTACAATGTTGCTGTATTGTATCTGTTTTTTGTTTTGTCGGTGTAGTATGAACCATGCAGGTTCGCAAACATAAATTTATACAACTATTGTATCACCATATTGCGTCCGCCCGCAACCGTTCGAACGTCTGTTAAATCGATACATTATCATACGAGTAGTTACGAGGTTAATAGGAGTATAGTTACGATTATTGATTAAACAATCGATTGATATTTCATAATCGATTATTGACTATTAATTTTTCATAATCAAATTTTTAAAATTTTTTTTTAATTTTTTGCATATAAATCTATTCGGTCACATAAAATAATATTCGAATAAGGTATACGATACTTTATGCCAATAATTGAATACTATCGATAGTCCCAATCATTCAATAGTGCCCATCAATAATGCCAATCAATAAATATGCGACAAATACACGTGGTTAGCGGATTTATACGTTTGGGGTGACTCTGATTTCACGTCAGTTATCCGTCTGCCTTCAACGAGACGTGACATCGCATATCAACTATAATACATGTGCGGTGTGCATATACATAATAATATTACGTATTGTAAAAAGTGTTCAGTATAATATTGTACTCATATTATTTGCATTGTGTTTTAATTAATAAATAAGTTTATTTTTGTCAGAATACTCAAATCTGGAAATTTTTTCATTCGCCTAGAACCATACGCAAGCACAATATTTACAACACATTATATATTGACATAGTCTGCACAGTGTACATAATATCTATATATAGGTAGGTAAGTAGTGCGATTAAAACATTTCGGTGATCCATCAATTTGTTAATATATCTAAAATATATTTGTATACGACTAAAAAGGATGTTGAGAAATTTTTATAAAAGTCCCACGTAAATCGTAAACGTTAACCAAGTTATAAATTCGGTTATTATAGTATTCCGAGATTCCAGATTTAAAATGCTAATTTTATTTTACACTTTTAACTTTAAACGCATTTCTCATCGTTTTTAACGTAAGTGTTTAATATTTTCGGTTTAATTTTTGTAAGCTATAGGATATGTTTTCTAATTTTGTGACATTAATATTGTCCGATTAGAATATATTTTACAACATATTTCTTATTTTCCAATTTAAACTCGAGTCCAACAGCGTATTTACGATTTCCGTGTATAGAAATTTCAAGTAAATTTAACAAAGAAAGAATTGAAAATAGGCACGTAATACACATATGTATTATATACCTATATATTGAATTAAAAATTAATTAAAACATTTTAAGTTGAAATTCAATTAAAAAAAAATTGGACAGGACGGGTGTGGACTCCGCAGGTTTTTCAATTTGGGTAGATGCAAAAAAAATATATTCACACTTATATTCGTATAAGTTCATATACAAAAAGAATGAATAAATTTTTTCCTCAATGGGTAATTTAGTATGAATGTAAGAATGATTTTATATGGCCATAGAGAATAAAATTACAATTAAATTTACCCAAGAAAGAAATTAAAATAGGTACCAAATACACATGTATATTATATACCTATATTTTGAGTTGAAATTTAATTGAAAAAAAAATTGGACAGGATGGGTGTAGACTCCGCAGGTTTTTCAATTTAGGTAGATGCAAAAAAAAAAATATATTCACACTTATATTCATCTAAGTACATATACAAAAAAAAAAAAATGAATACATTTTTTCCTCATTGGGTAATTTAGTATGAATGTAAGAATGACTTTATATGGCCATAGAGAAAGAAATTACAATTAAATTTACCAAAGAAAGAAATTAATGTAGGTACCAAATACACATGTATATTATATACCTATATTTTGAGTTGAAATTTAATTGAAAAAAAATTGGACAGGACGGGTGTGGACCTCGCAGGTTTTTCATTTTGGGTAGATGCGAAAAAAACATATTCACACTTATATAAGTACATATACAAAAAAAATTAATTCATTTTTTCCTAATTGGGTAATTTAGTATGAATGTAGGAATGACTGCTATATTTGACCATAGAAAAATAAATTTACCAAAGAAATAAAAATAGGTACTAAATACACAAGTGTATTATATACCTATATTTTGAATTAAAATTTAATTTAGAATTTTTATGTTTGAAATTTAATGGAAAAAAAATTGGATAGGATGGGTGTGGACCCCGCATGTATATTTTTTTAATATAATATATAATATCATTATATTATCTAATATACCCACTTAGATATATTACATAATATATTTATATTAAATAAATGATAAGTTGTAAGTATACTTGTTATACCAAAATTAGTGTTGTGACCTATGAAAACACTTTGTGTGATTTTTAATGATATAATTATTAAAATAAATATAGTTTTTAATATATAAGATAATGTAGAGAGTATATAGAGAATGTGTAATGGTAACACAAATATTTAGTGTTTAATTAAATTAAATTTGAACTCCTTGTATACTAACTAACTAACTAACTACTGCTAAATTTATACAATCAATACACTGAAAGAAACTTCGAATAACCATTAAACCATTCGATGGACACTATTGATTATTTCCATGGCATGCAGAAAAAAATCGGTGAAATCGGTAGATACATTTGTCTCCATTACGAATTGTCATTTCCACACCATTCGTCAACAACATCATCATTCTTCCATAACCTGATGTACAAAATTAATTTTATTAACATCAATCGGCAATTTCGTAAGTAGATATACATAATATAAATTATTACAGTATATTATAATTAGATAGAAACAACTTGTATACGATTAATATGCATTACACATAAAATAATTAAGACAGAAAATATGAGGATTCTTTATTTATTGAACAAAGCATTCGGTGTAAAGGATTGCTAAGGCGAGAATGAAGTAGAATGTCAAGAAATAAAGAAATTGCGGCATAAGAAATGGATCTATTTTGTATATACGTTTTAATTTTAAATGACGATTGGCCAGATACGGATTTTAAATAACTGTGCTATACTCCAATATAGACCAATATAAATTTAAACAATTTCATATCATAATTTTTAACAACATAATGTATATTGGCTAAATAATATTTTGATATTGTATTTACATGACTTAAAAGGACTTTTATTTTTAACGCTATACCGTCAGTTTTCAAGGGGTTCTGTGTAGGAATTTTTTAAGAACCTTTTTGAATAATGAAAATATAACAATTAAAACATTTTAAAATAAATCAGTCTATAATTTTTCTAATATCAATACCACTTTTATTGTTGTGTAATCACGACATTTGTTAAAGAAACTGCTTGTGGCTTTCTGATCAGAGCTTGATCAAAAATTATCATAAAAGAGAAAAAATTACACTAAATAAAAGATGATAACATAAACTAAGACCGAGTATATACCTAGTTAAATTTAATAAGTATATTTAAACATCTAAAATTCGAGATTGAAAATGTCAAATTATCCAATTTTCAAACTTAAAAAAATATATGAAAAAGTTATTTTAACTAAAAAAAACTAGAAATAGTTTTTAATGATCGTTCAAGAACAACATTGGGGGGGGAGGGGGTGAATAAAAGACCCATTTTTTTTATTTTCTAAATATAGTCACACCCTATTCTATGTTCATCCATAGTTAATATACCTACTCGTCTATCATATTATAATTACATTTTGAATCTGTGATAAGTATAGAAGAGAAGTTATATATAGAAAACGAGGACGTATCTTAATATTGTTAAAACTTATGTATACTTAAATGACTTTTAAAGAGTTTAAATACTTTTATTAAAATATATAGAAAACCATATTTTAGATACGATATTATAGGGATTTTGTTACAGCAATTAAAAATAAAAATAAAGATTTTTGAAAATTCTAAATTGTGCTATAGAATAAGAGAATGATAAAAAACTTATGAGATCATAAAAATATACAACCAACTAACCTATTTTTTTAACGTAAAGTTTACGTGAACAAACGAAAATTATATGTACCTATATATTCGCAAGGCTGGGCAAGTTAACGAATTTTTTTAACTGAATAAGTTAAATTAATATAAAAATATGTTAATTTAAGTTCAAATTGTCTTAAATATTTTTTTATTAACTTTTTAAGTTAAAATTTAATTTTGAAAAAACCAGTAACTTACCTAGTTTTAAGTTAAAATTTGTAATTAACAATAAAAAAAACTATAAAATACCTCTCATCTGCTAGTTGCAACAATACTTATATTTTTGTTTTCACCACTAATATTATTATTAAATAGACAGTAGGTATTATATAATTATATAATTAAATATATTTAAAATATTGGATAAACAGAATTAACTAAAAATATAGCTCAACACTAAAATATAGACAATTTCGACACAAAAACTAAACTGGCCTGTGTTACATCAGCCAATAAAACGATAATTTACTAAAATTTACCTCATATCTTCGTATACCCATCTTAATTTTGGCTTATCATAATTGGAAATTTCCCAAAATAACAATATTATATGATATCTAAATATTACAATAATAATGCGAAAATAATGAGAGACACATACCACAGTATTACTATAGTTTTATAATATATTCTATTTATATATAAAGTATAAAGGGTAGTATAATAATATATACTAATCTAAATAGTAGAATTAGTAAAATGTCCTATGCAAAAATAAAAATCTCATACAGAAAATTTGAATTGTTCTTTGGACAAAATTTGGATAGTTTTGTATAAAGTTAACATTTTCAGTTTTTCAAAAAGTGACTTATTAAGTTAAAAGTTAATATTAAAAAAGAAACGCGTTAAGTAACCTTATTAAAATTAACTTAATTTTAATTATCAACTCGTTAATGCCCAACCTTGCATATTCGTACATATATGTAGTTTTACCGATAAATTATGCACAAGCAAATACAATTTCATGAAAATCATAAAAAGTAATTAGAATTAGAAATTTTTCTTGGACGTAAATTTTGAAACTAAAACAAGTCTAATATTATTTTGTATTTATTCGCAGGTACTTACATAGTACATATACCCATATTATGATAAATAGACCGACATTTCATCTTTTTGTCAATTGTTTTTACGATGTATCCAGACCAATCATATTTTTCTCGTTTCCATATTCCCGGTGCATTTTATATAATTAAAAAAGATATTTATGTATAAATTATTCTCATACAATTATTTAAAATTTTTACACACTTTGTTTGTACACGTAGAATAGAATGTATGGTAACCATGTTTCTAAAGTGGTAAGATCGTCTGTCTTGTTTTTACGTTGTTTCTACTCGTACCTATGTAGATACCTATAATTCCATTAAATAAATTTTTAAAAAAATGTATTTATTAAAGTAATTTGTAGGTGGTTATAACTAATAATAGATATATCAATCATTGAGTTCAAGACTACAGCAAAAACAAAAAAAATTCAGTAAAACGAATATAAAACATAAAAAGGTACATTCGTCATTCAATGTTAAACATGTATACCTCTATATCCATCGATCAATAATAATTGAACTAATATTTTTTATTTAACTACAATTATATAATGAATGATGTAGAATGATTTTAATACAATTTGTTTAAGTTTTTGCAGTCTTGATCAATTTATATTTATTTACATAAACATATTTAAAGTATAATAACAAATACTTACTCGTACATAGGTATTAATAAAGAATAGTAAAATAATAAAATAAGTATATTTACATAGAACCAAATTAAGCGTTTACCATTAAAAACATCGATGAATACATAGATGAGTGCAGAGAAGAAAAACAGCAATACCAGTGTCCACGGATGTTGTTTATACTCTTATTTTAATAATTATTGTAATATTCATTATTAATGTATAAACATTTTATGTAAAATGGTTAATAGATATTATAATTTTTCATATAGGGTTGAAAGCCATCTATTATTCTAAGGAGTTTAGTATTTATTAAATTATTATGAGATATTCTTATGTGCAAATGCACAAGTCATCGACAGTCTGCTCAAAAATATTTTTGGTAAAATGTAAAGTGAAAAATCATGGTAAATAAGCATACTTTAAATAGTTTAGCTGTATTTGAAAACAAATTTAAATTCATAAATGTTCATTTAAGATTTTACGTGAAAAATAGTTTGAATTAATTTGTTATATTGTAATTCGTTATGAGATGATTTTATTGTTTTCAAATAAATCATTTAGTTTTAACTGTTATTCCTATAAAACATAGAATACAAATAAATTAAGACAAATTAATTTTCAAAATTTAATTTGGACTAACTACTGAAAATATGCTTATTACCTTATTGGTCTAAATACACGTAGGATATATTCACTTTCAACCATCAAAACAGTTTTGTATACTAATGTTAAACTGCAAGATAGCAACTATAAGACGTAAAGTGTATAAATGTATAAATGTGGTACGTCATATCCATATGATTATCTTCACTCATCTATAACCAGTTTTTATAATATTATAAATATTAATTATGCTTTAACTGTTTACGTGGTTATTTGTATTAAGTTAATTAAGGCCGATTTATTTGTTTTATTACTATAATATATTTATATATTGAACGATCTTCAAATATTGGATAACATTAGGTAGGTACCTATACAAAAATTCAAAGGTTCATCATTTTTTAAACAGGTAGGTATGTATAATATATACTGCTTTCATATAATATCTAATGAATTTCATATTTTCAATGTTTTATAATTATATATTTGTGTTTTTGTTAGATTATACATTTTTGACCTGTACAATAAATACAATTAGATAATAGATATAGGTATACTTAACTATGTATACATTGTATTGTTTTTCATATAATTTCATTAATTAATTACCTATATTTTTAGTTAACAATACTATATAATAATATATAGTATATTATACATACCTATAAGTACCTGTTTAATAATTTAAAAATGATAACATTCGAATTTTTGTATAATATCAGATATTTGAAAATCGTTCAATATGTCAAACACAAATAAATCGGCCATAATTAATTTAGTATACGATAAAATACTTACTTGCACGTAAAAACTAGCTAACTAATCAATATATATGTACCTATTATACGAGAAGTATGTATATAAATTAATACATTCAATATAATAATTAGGTTAAAAAAACTAAAAGGTATTGTTACTAGAACTATATTATATAGTTGAATATACTTTCCAAGTTTGTGTACAATTATATATCAAATCTAATAATTAGGTTGATACAACTAATACTGATAAAACTGATACCTACCTATTTTTCTGGGACAATTTATGGATAAAAATTTTCAACAGTATTATTACCTACCTAGTTAAAATAAACACAACTACATCAACTATATACATTTTGTACGTCTAACCATGTTATAGGATTGTCTGTATGGCTACCATTGTTTATGGTTGAATTACCCATTTAAATGTTTATTGCAACTATTTTTTTCCGTGCTATTATATGTACTTATATAAATAAAGTTTAGGATTAATTAATTGAAAACTGGAATTATTAGGGGTTAAGTATTGATAAATAAAAATGAAATTTTAAAACAATTTGAATATACTTTTATACTTCAATACATTTAAGTGGTTCGGAGAGTTAAATACCTATTTTATAGCTGCTTATATTAATATTATTCTACTGTATTATTTACATTCACATTTATTTATAAATAATAATAAAAATACGCCATTAATTAAAATTTATTTTAATAGGTAAAATTATATTAAATTTATAAACCTATATTAAAATTTAAAAATTAGTATAAACATGATTTTTTTGTACATAAATACTTACTTTGGTTTTCCACATCGCATCGAAACAGGATAAGTCATTTTTGCTCAAATATTCAATAGTTTCCATTATACGCGAAAAAATGAATTAAACCGTGAAGTTTTTAGTTGGCACTGAAAATAACAAAATGGTTGTGTGTAAAAAAGTATGTGTACGTAGTTAAAAGTTCATAATTTGATGTTAATTTTTATTTATAATAATTTATATTATATATATTGATACTAGATACTCACAATTTTTAACCAAAAGTAATGATCGGATAATATTTTATAAATGAGTAAAAATTATTATTATTTAATTAAGTTATATTAATGAACAAATCCATAGAATTTCTAAAATATATTCAACGTTTAGATTGTCAACGATCGTTTATGATGTTGATAGATATCCAAAGACATAATATTATGTTCTGTGCCATAGAGTAACTGCGTAGCAGTGCAGCATAGACATTTGTAATTTTATGTGATTTTTTTTTTATTATCATTATTATAATTTTCATTTATTGTGATTTTTCATTGGATAAAGGATAATACGCGTAGTAAAACAAAACTTTTCGAAAATAGGAATCACTAATTTTGATACAATATTATTACATTTTTATGTATCTATAAGCCATGTTTAGTTTAAGCCTGGAATTGACGAGTCACAGCTATTTCTTCTTCTTCTCCTTCGCCCTCTCTCCCTAATCCTCAACTTTCACTAAACTCTCCCGTATCCTCCTCACTCCTCACTCCTACCCTGACTTCAGTTTCTCTACACAAATTCCTTACTCATTTACTTGTCCTATCATACATGTCCTCAATTACATTCACGTACAACTTTATAGTAACCTTTTCTTCATTAATATCCATTTCAAAATTTCTCTAGAAAATCAATCATATATCTTCTCTATCAGTGTATTTTTTAAGGAATTTTCACTGGGCGACAATCAAAAATTTATCAAAATATACTTATACACTAGGGTGACCACCATACGTCCCGTGTTTGAGAATTGCGACCCGTGTTGTCCCGAAAAACTTTAAACGGTTACATTTTTGACCAGCTTTTGCAAATGTGGTCCCGTTTTTGTTATCTACCATTTGTCTAAAATAAATTGTTAGAAAATTGTCGATGACCTTTTTTTTTTTTAATATTTATGAAAATGTTAGTGGAAAATTATTACGATTTTCACTAGTTTTTATTGATTTCCCGTTTTTTAATTTTCAAATTATGGTCACCCTACTATACATTTATTAGATAGGGATTTTATGCTTGTACCTCATTATTATTAAAAAGAAATATAAGTAATGGAAAAACTATGGAAGGGTATAATTATTACTAATAAGTTATAATGTATAATATACCTAATATACAAAGGAAGAGATTATAGTTATATCTACTCGTAATTAAATTAATATCTTAATCAACTTTTGAAAATATTGACAACCTTTAATGTTAATTTAATACTAATATTCATATAAAATATAAATAATCAAGTAACCAAAAATAAAATGTAGATTTAAATTTAATTAAAAATTTTAAAAAATTATTATAAAATAAGAATACATTATTTGTATAAACAACGTTTAATTAATTAATGAAAGTTTTTTGATCTTTGTATGTTTATAATGATACAGACATTTTTCTGTCCCATACCAATAATTACTTCATCGCAGAAAACTTCACTTTATTTTAAATTCAGAAATACTTT
>JAIPRL010011161.1:0-14057 GCA_025469235.1 Pemphigus obesinymphae
CTCACCGCGCACCGGACCATAGTGCGCGTTTTAAATATTTTTACTTATTTACATTCTTATCGATTCTCTCGAACTTACTCACCCCGAGAACCCTTCTAATAACATCTGAAGGAAGGTTATAATTCATAAATAAGAATCAAGAGCATTAATTAAAATATTGTTTAACATATATCTAATAGGTACCTACTAGTACCTATCCAAAACGTATTAATACCTACCCGATATACTTCATATATCAACAATAACTCACCCTCATTTAATTCAAATCAACCATCCTCTACACTTACCTTTCGCTTATTTTTAAATTATAACAATATTGAAAAAATATTATAATTGGTGTGGAAATTCAAACGTGCTTGGGTTATGATTTTATTTTCAATCAAATTTTATGTTAAAAATTCAATGAACCATTTACAACAAAAAAAAGTTTTAAAGAAAATATATTTTTAAGTTTTTTTAACATTAATAAAAATATTTAAAAAAAAAAAAAGATAAATAAAAGTATGATACGAAAAATGATTGAAAAGCGAATTCAATTTTTGTATTTATTTTAAGTTATTATTAAATATTAATTAAAAAAGATTGTAACAACACAAACATAAAATTATTTTTAGTAAAAAACAAAAATAGTAAGTAAATAAACATTGAATGTTGCAAATTACTAAAAATCATATACCATTAAAAACGAAATAAGCACCTTTATAATATTTAACAAACGTAACAGAATATAATAAGCAACGCTTTTCTCTTTCAAAAATTAAATTATCATTATTAAGTTATTTCAATATCTTTATTTTTATCTATGGTTAACAATATATAAATCAACAGTTATATAATTAGATTCGAAAACTTTTGAAAATGTTTAATATTAATAATATTTGATATTAATTATTGAATACGAGGGAAATTTAAAATACTTATTGTATTTTATTTATTGCTGCAATTCACCAAATTCCAAAATATAGATTTTTACTGTTTCGATTTTAAATATTTCTATAAATACTACAAAATTACTACCTATAAAAATTTAATTATTTAATGAAGATTTTATTTATTTCGATAGCGTAGGTTTTGGTTATAAACATCATTTGCCAATTAGTATTTCGATAAAAAAAATAACGATATAATTAATTTTAAGATATTTTAGTAGATAGTCATTGGTATTAAATAATTGATTTTGAAAATAGTTTCATACCTTTGGTTTAATACAAAAATATAAAAAAAATTGTCCGGTTGGTTCCTTATACCAGTATTATTATAGAGCTCGGATTTTAATCCTTTGTAAACTGAACTTTGTTCAAGATGTTTAACTATAATTTTTTAGTTTTTACTTTTTTGAATTTAGTATGCTTATAAAAAAAATTGTATTTGGTTTTAAAAATAAAAGTATGTAATAATACAATATATTCGAAGTACTTCCCTTGATTTTTTTTAATATATTATAGTATTAAGTTCAAACGACATTATAATATTATTATTATTTCGATATTGCGTGTCGTCGTGGTTATAATTATTCATATAACATAATAGGTATATTAATATGTATAATGGATAATATTATTGATTATGATGTTTTTCCATGTAACGATATTGATATCAAATATTAAAAAGTATTATTATCCAAATTGTTGACGGACTTTATTTGTTTTTACGAATTCCAGCTATATGCCTACCATTTAATTTCTATCGATCTTTGTATGTATAGGTAAAAATGTAAATACTCAACTCGAATAGTATATTAAGAAATTTGAGTATGCAATACATATTTTTTTACTGATTTTCATGTAGGTGACATTAGAGGGTACGCAAGATCTAAATTAAACCATGCAAATTATTCACCGTGCTACCACATCCCCAAAGTTTTCCCTGAGTCAATACTAACTTTTAAGTTTTAATCATGAAATGTAGAGCATCCGGGTATAAGTGGTAAAGTTAATCTATCGTTTATTATTTTCTTGTAGAATATAGTGTATTTACTATTTAGTATTGTTATTTTAGATTATTTAAAAACAACAATATTTATATTGAAAAACGAATTGTTCAATTTATAAAAAAGGTTTAGCCATTCGAGATAAATTTCCTTTAAATACATATTTAATGAACTTTAAGTAATAATTACTGTAATAATAATTTTTAGGGAACATTCAAAAATAGCCTCCACAAAATAATATCCACTAGAATAAAATATGTTGTACCTATAAAACTATTTACTTCAAAAAACTCTATTCCTACAATTCAATAACGGACTTTTCTAGAGAATAAATATAAAAATAAAATGAAAATATATAAATAAATATATATCATAAACATCAGTGTAACAATAAGTTATCCTAATAGCTAGAGTGGTCCTTCTCTCTAGTTACTAAAAATATTAAAATACCTAAAAACTTGTTTTCAAAAACTTTTTTAGACACAAATGATAAATGTTGACCTATAACATATCTTAGGACCTCGGATAGGATAGTGTATTATTATTATTTTAAATGTGAAAGCAAATATAAATTATATAGCCTGTATTGGCGTAATGACCTAGAGCAACTAGATCGCTCCATTCAGCAAACTTACCATTTTGACACGATTAATCTCACAAATTGTTTGCTCGCCGTTCGCTCGTTTCGGCGATCCGGTACCCGTAATTTACTAATTATCGAAATAGCTGATTAGTCAAAAATCCATTATTTTAATCACTAAAATATGCGTACCTATTACATTACAAAACCAATTATGAGCAAAGTTCGCCATATTTTCATTTAAAAAAGAATAGGTAGGTATCCATTGTAATTTTATTTATTTTACTTTTTATTTTCCCTTTACTTTTAAAAAACGTCCTTTATAAAAGGTAAATAGTTTTCCTTTACACATAAAAAAACTACTGAGAAAATCGAAGATGACTTCTAATTTATAATGAATACTAACTAAAACCAATTGTATATTAAAAAACCTATTTACTCATAACTCCTTACAACTCAAAAAATACATTTGTATATACATAAACAAATACATTCTTTTAAAACCAATGCATTTCTTGCTTTGCTCAAAATCAAAAATATAATTTGGTTGAGAAAATTTCGTGAAATTTGAATATAACTTTTAACAGAATCTATCAACAATATATTATTTTAACATTTCATATTCTTTAATTGAAGCTATATTTTCAAATATTCTAATACTTTACATGTAACAAAAATGATAGTTTTTAATTATGTAAAACGTTAGAATATTTGAATAACCCCTCAAAAATGTGTATAAATTGCACTCGTATTTATTTTTAATACAATTTTTACTTCGAACTTGTCATAAATTACTTAATTACCGTTTATATAGTAGATATACAATTTTATTTTCATTAATTTAGTATTAACTTAATGAATTATACTATGTATTTTTCGTTATATTCTGTTTAAATACATTAGAACTTGAACATGAACGTTCCGAACACTGTATATTATATACTACTTGCAAATAAGATATAGTTTGATTTAAAAGTTTGTTTATAGAAGTTTAATGTGTAAGATTAGTTTATAATTGAAAGCTTATAATATTATAATTCTGCTTTTTCCTCAATCGAGTGTTTATACGTTTTACCTAATGCGATAATTTAATTCGCTGAAGTTAATGATGTTTTCAATGTTAAATTGTGTTTATATTAAGTATATTTATTTACACACGTGTATATACCCAAATAATATAATCAATAAATAGTATATAGTAGCATAATACTAAAAGGCTAAGTAAAATTGAAAAAAATTAATAGTTCCGGTATCTTCGTATAGAATGATATTCTTATAGTTTTTTTATTTTTAATGATGCGATATGCTTAATTTAAGGCAATGAACATCAAAGCAGAAAACTAATTACATTCTATTAAAAAAATAAAAATAAAAAAACAGTGATTATAATGTTTAAAAAAAACCATCTTTTGTTCCGTTGTGTGTGTACAAGCTCGCAAAAATCGCAATTATTTCGCTTAGAAATAAAATAAATAAAAACAATATTTCATCCAAACATAATATATAGACCATGGAGATGAGTATATTACAAATATTTGATATGATTTTTAAATCTAAAAATTGGTCGGAGTTAAAATAATTACAAACAAACAACTGTTAAAATTGAATTAATTTTTCTTTTTAAATGTAAAATTAAATAAACGCCTATGACCTACAAAACTGTCCTACATAAATTAAAGTTTTTGATCCTTACGTCAAAATAAATATACAATTTGTTTCAATATTATAGTAGTTATAATTTATAAATGTAACTATATAAATGAATATTAACATAATACGAAATTATAATACATAATACTGATTATTATTTACTAAGTGTGTGAAACTTAAATAAATTGTATTTATAAATATTGAAGAAAAAGGAAAATTAGTTATACAGTGAAAATTTATAGAAATAACTGATAATCTGAATATTAGTTGAAAATGTCACTCTTTGACAATCGTATTTTGTTGTATATTACTACGAATTCAATCTTACCAATAACTATTTATAGATGGCTAATATACCTAATATTGTTAAAAATAATCGTCAGCTTATAGGTAGAATAGTTAGTAGAAAAGTTAAAAATTTAAAAACAATTATTCGAAATTTCAAAAATACAATTTTAATTTGAATATTGTTCTTTAACTTATTTTTTATTATCTGTACTATAATAATATACAATACAATTTTTCCGGCCGAATTTGGGATGGATTATGTTCATTTGTGTACCAGTTGACTAACATAATTTTGAGTAATATCCGTCAGCGGGCCCCACTTTCATTTTAATACATATTATTTTAAATTTTAAAGGATATTATATACCTACATAATATTATAATATCAACTATCGGACAATTTGTATTAAATTTCATTGTCAATATTAAAAGTTAATTTTAGAATTATATATAAAAATAAATCTGATCATGATGTTCTGAAAACCGTTAAATGATATAATATTCTGTTCGTGACGTATTTTTTTTAGGGAGGAAATGTACTGCGCTATTCCTCCAAAGTTTTTAATGGTACACAACTATATAGTATATATAGATACAATTCTCCGACATTGACAGATTCAAAGTTTTTTAAATGTGATATAATCTACACTTTACAGTTTTTCCCAACAATAATCATTGCAAATTTAATGTATTTAGGTCAGCAGATATCGTATCAAGGTTATAATGTGTGAAATTAATAGTATAGGTACCCGATGGTCTCTCTGAAAGCTCTATCATTGAAATCTGCCTAAGCATTCAATTCTACTGGTTTATTTTCAAAAAAATCCTAAACATCAATCCAATTTGGTTTTTTTTAGATTTTTGATCGAAAATATTTATTTACTATCACTAGTCAAATATAAACTGGATTAATATTCCTTGTGTATGCTAAAATATTCCATAAAAATTCTGAGCATATATGTATATTATAATTAGTAATAAAAAAAAATACCTTCCCGTTTTAAACCATCGGCCGTTATCAAAAACCTTTTTATACTTGCTCTAGACACTAATATTTTTTAGTTTCTTATAGTACATCACTTTTTACATTGAATTTTTGTACGCTGAACAAAAGTCTAAAGTATTTATTATCAGTGGGTTCGAAATAATTAAACAATTAAGACGCTCTCTCGAATAATTTTATCGTACAATGATAAAACTCATTCATTTTTAAGTGGGAGACAATAATAATTTTGCCGCTTACCTAAAATATAGCTTTTATACATTTTGGATACCTACCTATACACTAAACATTTCATTATCTTATTCCTATTGTTGTTACAAAAAAATTAATCTTTTAGAGAAAATTGTAGAATAATATTTAGACATATTTGACGCAAAATAATATATTACCTATAATTAATTAGTTAATACGGTAGTTTTTGGTTATTCAAACAGATATTGGTAGAATTTTTCATTTCATTATTGACGAAATATTCAAAAATTTTATCGGATATTTGGCCCAAATGGATAATTAATTTTAAACTTTTTAAGTTTATAAATTTCCCAGTCTATCCCAAATAAAATGTAGTTTCTAAAACCGAAAAAACCTTGCTCTTCAATTGAACTAAGAATAGGGGTCTGTTTGCTTGTTCCGGTGACACCCAAAATGGTTTTCCCTTAACTGTACATCAATAAATATTTTTTTAATTTCGTACCTATATTACAATATTAATCTCTATACAATAACTTCCTCTGAAATATTTTACATTTTATCAAAAATTTGAAAATTAAAAAAGCTAAGTCAAAAACTCCAAAAAAAAAAAAATCAACTGCTGATAATAACTACATAAATATATTAGGTATGTATACATGTAACAAATATTATCTCATAACTATTTAAGTTATATTGATCTCGTTTGAACTTTTACTGATGAATAGTTTGTTTCTAGTGTACTTTGCTGTGATAGTATAATTTCATGGTTTTTAATATTTTTTTCGATCGTTGCATTTTCTTTAAGGACACTAAATAGAAATTTACCGTTTTCTTTTTAATTTTGAGTCATTATCGAAGGAGATATTAAGGATACAAGTTGAAAATTGGTTACTAAGCTAGTGATTTAGTGGACAATATTATCATAATATCTCAGTAGCAATAAATAATAATTGTTTGAAAATAGTTCATTAAATTAGGTGTATACTATCATAATACTGTACAAGCCGATACAAAAATATTATCAAACTATAATATTTTGAAATTTAGGAAATCCATCTGGTGTATAATTTATTTTGCTTTTAACTGTATTGGTCCAATTTTAATATTTTAATTTTTTTTTTTTTTTGCTTTATCTGGTTTGTCTATAAATTGACTAACAAATTACATTATCGAATTATTGATAATAATTTCTGTTGATTTTTAAAATACATAAACGCAACGGCGTGTTTATAGCACCACAGTGATACTTTGCTTGGAAACTCCGGCGCGTCTATAGGAGTGAAAGGATTAAGGATAATTAATTATATAAAAAGCATTGTCTATAGTATACTACTATAAAATATATTTGAAATTAAAAATTCATTCATTCGAAAAAAGTAATACTGTTATAAAATTAATATATATTAATTTATATATATATATATTGTTGTTTTTTATAATGTATATTTATTTTTACTTATAATATTATAGTTAATACAGTGTTAAAAATTAAAATTATAAATAAATTTTATATTTATATTTTTATAATATTATGTTATCTTTTTTTTTTATAGATATTCAATATTTTGGCCTAGATTTATATTTCATTCAACTGCGAGGTCTTTCGTGACGATAGGTATTCATTTTGTTTTTAACGAAATTTATAGTTCTACTCCGACTTGACCCTTTTACTATACTTAACGATCTGTCCGGGACACAGTGATAAATATGATTTGTATTGCTGCACGCCCTATCGACATATTTATTTTTCTTCCTTCCTCGATCAAAAAATAATTTCCTGATCAATTAATTTAATATATATATATATATATAATATTGTTTTTATGTTTATATTAACAGACGATATAAATAGTGAATTAATTATACTCTGAATATATTTAACTGAGTTAAGCAATAAATAGCGTAATAATTAATAATTCCGTAATGATAGTTAAATTATGATCTGAGATGAACATTAATAGTATTTACGATATTTAGGGAATACATTTGGTTAGAAAGAAATGTACCTTCGCAGTACCTAAACATTATAACATCATCCTAGTTTTTGAGTTCATAAATTTTGTGTTTTTAATTTGAAATTAAAACATTACTATTTTAAACAATTTTAAATAATATAACCTTTATTTATATATACATATATATATATATATATATATATATATACATATATATGCACGTGGATATAATTATAATATTATAATCAATATAAAATATTTACTGTCTACGTTCTACTTAACCTGATTCAAAATTTCATAAAAATGAAATTTTGAAATCTATTATTCTAAAATCCTGGATATGTGCTTTGTTTTAAGAAGAAACGTTCTCTTGAATCAAAAGTACGAAAACCTATCAAAAAAATATAAGAGGTAACACTACAAAATACATCATAATATATAACTAAAATTGATTTTTTTTTTTAAATATCAAATATACGTACACAAGAGTACAGTTGTATTGATCATAATTTTTATAAAAAAAAAATAAAGTAACTTAAAATCACTCTTATTAATAATAAAATATATGTACACCGATTTAAGGTTTATTTAAGTCGGCTCTAAATCATAGATTTCGTGATTAAATATTTTAAAATATATGCACTTTAAAAAAAGATTTATATTATACAATATTAAATATAATTATCGAGTAGACAATTCATTTTAAGCGATTTATCCACTTAAATAAATTAAAAATTGTATTATTTTGCGAGACGACTTTAAATAATTGTATCTTATAAATTTATAAAACTTGTTATATAAAAATACTTTTAGTCAGATTCCATAATACCGATTGTATACTTTTCTTCTTATATTATCTGGTATCTCAATAATCATTTTACCGTTAAATTATTAAATATTTGAGATTTTTATAGTTTTAAAATTAAATAAATTTCATAAATATTTTTAACGCTAGATTTTTGTTTATTTTGTTTTTCTTATTATTTCGATGTGATATATTTTATTCTACGTAATATTTAAATTTAAAACTCATCAGAATAATACCTATCTTTTTTTTTATCTAAAATGAACTTCCAAAACAACATTATTGTTATACAGAGTGTTTCCTTTTTTAACGTAAAAGCTTCGAGAGTAACCTCATGTTAGTGAATGTAATCGAAAACCTGCGTTTTGCAAATTCAGAATTTTTAAGGATACTTACAGTATAGCTATTTCATTTAGTTTTAAATTTATTATAAAATTAAATACATTACGACATTTATCGGCCTTTAAAACCCCTATTTTATGTCACACGATTTTTGCAATTTTCAGACGCTGACGTCACGCCGAGAAACGCTGGCGTATAAATATTTCGAAAATCGTGTGACATATCAAAAATGGTGTTAAGGTCGGTACATATTTTGGAAATATTTATTTTTCATTAATACAATGATTTAAGGAATTATAATTTAAGAGGGTGAGATTTTTATACGACATCGTTAATCAGTGTCTGAAAATCGTAAAAATCGTGTGACGTATCAAAATAGGGATTTTAAAGATTAATAAATCTCATGATGTATTTCGTTTTGCAATAAATTTTAAACTAAATAAAATAGCTACTGTAAGTATTCTTGAAAATTCCGAATTCCCAAAACGCAATATAAGTTTTCGATTACATTCACTAACATGAAGTTACTCTCAAAGTTTGTACGTTAAAAAATGAAACACCCTGTATTTATATTTTATTTCCAAACTTATTTTACGTTCTATCAGATTCTAATAACTTTATACGCTAACCTTTAAAAGGCTATTATATACATTTTTAAAAACATTTTATTATTTCATTATAAAATATTTATGTACAAATATAAATATGTGATGGCAATAAACACTTACGCGTAAATAGTATGTTCACTTTAAAGATTTATTTCCGAGTATAATATATCTTTTTCTCGTCATCGACAGCACACTCGTAACTCAAACCTCTATGTTAACGATACGTTGTACACCAAATAAGTTGTCAGAATAAGATGCTTAAAGATTGAAATTTACCAAATGTAATATAAGTACTCGTGTTATTGATAAAATCCTTAAATTAAATATATTGAGGACAAAACATAGCGTTACACGGTACTAAAATCAAAATACATTATAGATACATAGATAACAAAGAATATGAAAATTCAAAGTAAAATATTTTTTGTTTATTTACATATAATAGCGTCGTCTATTGATCAAATCATTATCGTTTGTACGAAATACGTTTAATAAATCAATAATCCAAATCACGTGGAGGCTTTTTTATAATAATTTGAAAAGAACATATGATATAAGTATACAGGGTTGGGCAAGATACTATAAAAAAAATTGTCTTGGTACATGGTATATACTATATTCACCCTTATATTAATTTTGGGTAATCTGATACAAAATACAAGTATCAAAGATACATAAAAAATACAAGACACTCTCAAAAATATAATTATTATTTTATAGTAAAAATTATCGTTACTCGATACAATTTTATAAAATAAGATATGTATATTATGTTAAATATTTAATAATAAAATATTATTATTTAATAATGTTTCTAATTTTAAAAAAATACCAAATACCAAATATATAATCGAAATTAAGAGAGCTATTGTCGACCATGTTCTAAGGAGCTGATTATAGGCAAAAAATACGATAATTTAGTAACTTGTGACAGCTGACTATCTTCAATGGTTTCAATGGTTTTTAAACGGATTTTGATTCATTAACACGTATACATAAATTTAATTAAAGGTAATTCCCATGTTCCAATATTAGTTCTGATATTCATACACAACATTATTGTTATTTTACATTTTTAATTTAATTATAAAATAAACATTATGTGTAATTTAAAAAATTAATTCTATTAATCCCAAGTAAGCGTGTTAATGAATCAAAATTCATTTTTAAGTTTAAAATCCGTATATAATCATAGTTTCGCAGTCTTATCAGCAAGATATCTTTATTTTTAACTAAATAGCATTTTTTTAATGACTGCAGTTCATCAGAAAGTATTTTTGGAAAATAGATACCTATATATCCGTCAATTTTGGTGGTTTGTTGTTAATAATTTAAGAATAAACTGAGTATAATATCGAAAATTTGAGTACACCAAAGCATGCACCATAGTGTTGTGTAGTGTCTTCAGCAATAAAACTATAAAAACTTTATATATAAAGTCATTCGAAAATAGTAATATTCGGTATTTCTAAACTTACCTTTAAGTACCAAAAGAATCGATATAAAAAAATTAAGAAATATATACCATATATTTTATACACACTATTTATGGGATAATATTAAATAATGGTTTTTTTTTTTTTTCTATTGTGTAGGTATGTATCTCAGCTCGACCCAAAATAGTTGGGGAAGAAAGCAAAGGAAAAGAAGAAGAAGAGGTATGTATCTCAGTCATAAACTGATACAAAATATTACGGATATCAGGAGATCTACAGACCACTATAGACCTTCACAAATGGTCTACGACCAAAATAGGAAATTCCTATAAATGATCCGAGGGTCTTAGAAGACTATCTGAATACCTTCCTTGAAGGTCTTGGTGCTGTTAGAGTATGTATATGGACGTTAATATTTTTATTATCCTTATAATTACTAATAGTAAAACTCAATACGTTAACACCAAATGTTCATACCGTATCGTTTTACACAATATATCCACCACCAGTGTCCTACTCAACACGTATGTTTCCACCAACTCCTTTTTTTTTTAATTTTAATTCTGAAGTCGAATTTTAGATTCTAAAAAATCTCTTGGTTTTGCAGTAGAATTTATTTTTTATTTTATTTTTAACGACTTTTTGACTGGGATGTTTGGTCTTATAAATTTATTGTATCTCTTGATAAACCCACTATTATGAAATTTAATTGTACGTATAATCGTTATTGAACGGATCATTTACAATTTTTCCCGTATATTTTTAACGCATAAAAAAATTACTGCAAATTTCATGAAAAACTCGCGCTTGTCAAAGTTTATCATAATAGTTGTGCCTGTAATTCGGAAGAAAAACGTTTGTAAATTTTGAAATGTTCACAGAGCATTTACTCGTTATTATAATCGTATATTTGTGGTATAATATTGATGTCACGAATTTGTCAAATGTATTTACTCTTTATCCTATCCGACTTGTAAGGAAGTGCTTACCCTTAGCACTGCCTACTAACCGATTTTTTTTTCTTTCCCAAAGTAAATTTGGTCAAAATTAATTGTAAAAAAAATACACCTACTCTCGTATTATCGCGTTGATAATTTTTATACATCGCCGATTTCCAATCAATATTATTTTGTTTAGCTCGTATGTTTTACGAATAATTTACATCTTTCGTATATTTTCGATTAGGTACCTTTTAACACTATATATTATATTGATATATTGACTTATATTATATTTTATGTCTACACTACTATACAGTCTGTGTTCAATATAATAATATATATTACATAATATGTCATCATCGCTATAATATAATATAATAACATTAGCGGTTTCACTATTGCAATATTTGCCGTCGTAATGGATGAAATAGATCCGATATACAGTATGTGAGTGCGAATATAATATTACTATTTAGACGGATGGGGTCGGGAAAATATTCCTATCATCACGAGTGAAGATTTACTCAATTAGTCCGGTGTCGCCGACGCGCGTACAAGCATTTTCAATAAAATTATTGCCTTTGGCGTATATTATGTTCGTGCCTTCAAATGCACTTTGTATACGTATATACATTATATGTACGTTTACTTTTATCGATGTAACGCCATCAAAGTTTTGTAAAGTCGGAAAATGAAACAATACACGTGCGTTGCAGTTCGTTGACATACAGAAACGTAAAATTTCAAAACGATTTACCGTTTTGAAAATGAATTCTACAAGACTTCAAAAAATGAAGAAAATAAAAGTTTCTATCATCGAACTTTTATTATTTAGGAAAATATTTATCAGTATAATTTAGTTATAATACGCTAAAGATTGTAATTCATTTGTAAAACCAATATTCTCGAGAATTCGAAAACCTTTGAAATTAAAAATTAGTACTATACGTATTACTAAACGTCTTATAAAAATCATATGATACGCTATAAGTATCGATCGAAATATTGTACATTTCAAATGAAAATTAAAAAATTATACAATTGCATGCAGATAAAAATTAGTTGGTTCTGTGAACATTGCTTAAAATACTATTAGTGATATTATTGAATGATTTTTTTTTATATACTTGTTATGATATATTTAATACAATTTCATAAAATGCAATATAAACGAGCAATATAATAATATTTTAAAACAATAACTAAAAAAACACAAAATATTATGAAATGTAATACTTTGATACATGATTCAAATGAATACCTATTAAAAAAGTGCAAAAAGTTATTTGGGTGCAAAGAAATTCGAACAGACCCAGCGCATGACAATACAGTCAGCTCCCACTAGACCACTGTTATAAGACATAAAAAATATACCACTTAAACGAATATGATAAAGTCGCTAAATTTCAATTTGGTATACGAGTATCTTTAAAACCAATTCCGACCACCAAATTCTGACTTCACCATTATTTTCTTCATAAAAAAAAACACATAATTAAAAAAAAAAATGCGAGAAATCGAATTCTGTAAAGTAGAAAAATTATACCTATTATGAATTAAATGTCTCACAATTGAAAATTGCTATTCTATTTTTTATTTTTAAAATTAGTAAACATTTTCAAATTTACATAAGTTTTTTGTGAAAATTTCAAGCTTATAGGTCTATTATTTTCCCGAAATTCAAACATATTTCATACCAAAATAATACAAATTATCAAAAAAAATTTAATGGCTATTAAAAATTATTATATCGACCGACTTTTAAATTTTTTAGTGTATAGCTAGAATAACGTAATTTTAATACTGTATTAAATTTTCAGATCTTAAAACCTAAAATTAAGACTGTTATGAATTAAATAACTCAAAACTAAAATTGCTAAATTAACCAAAATATGTAAAAATTTTCAAACATTTATTTTTTATTAATATTTTATGTATATAACTTTGTGTTAAAAATGTCATGCCTCTAGCGTCAATATTTTTGGAGTTATAAAGAATTTTACCACAATCGTGTTTTCCGATTTTTATAATAATTTTTTTTAGATTCTGAGTATAGCGAGGGAGCTAGTGGTTTTACAATGTTTATTTTTTTTTTTTATTTTTTTTTCTCTGTTAACAAATTTACTACCAGAAGGAGTGCTCCGATCTATACAAGCTAACATGGTTTCCGGTAGCAAATTTCATCTAGTTGGTACTTTAAAGAGGTCATTTTGCGATTTTCTCAATAGTTTTTTAATGCGTAAGGAAAGACTACCAAGAATTGATGAAAAAACGGTAAATTTACGGTTTCGTCAAATCGGGAATTTTCATTCCTTCATAATTTCGAA
>JAIPRL010011162.1:0-14052 GCA_025469235.1 Pemphigus obesinymphae
AGTTCAAATTCTGATCTTAAAATGTGTAGTTTCGTTTCTTCTTCATTTGTTATCATTTCTTCCAACTGTTCTCCATCATAAAGCTCTTCAATATACTCTCTCCATCGTTCTATTATGTTCTCATCATATATCCTATATATATATATATATATATATATATATATATATATCGCTATCGATAGTATAATTTATTTAAACAATTCGTTTTATTCAAAATTATGACAACCCAATTTTTTTTTTTTTTTTTTTTTTTTTATCAAGCGTAAATTTACTTTTTGATTGTGTGAGGTAGGTAGTTATCTCCAAATCTTGGGACTTATCTATATAAATACGTCCCTGCTAATACATACTAATGAATATGATTCTTTATCTCTACTGAAAATATCTTGGTCACGTATGTTGTTATACACTTAATTTTTTTTTATTTGCAGTAGGTAACCTACCCTTATACACACGTGCTGCTCGTGATAGTAACAAATATACCTATACGTATTCGTTCGTTGTAAACACACGTCTGAGGTGATGAATATATATTAACGGGGTCGTAGGCCTTTTTTTTTTTATGTCAGACTCGGTTTCAATATACATTAGTGTCTAAAATAATGTGTTGTAAAATTCAAAATGAACTGTATTAAATGTAAATGCGTTTGGTGCATATTTCCAAAGTTTGTCGTATTAAAATATATCGTCAAAAACTAAAAAAAAATATTTCAATAAATTTGGTGTTTAAATTAAATAATAAAAATGCTATTTAAATAGAGACAATTACATTGAATTTTATCTAGGTAAAGATAAATAATTAAGTAACTCAATATTTATCTACATTTTAAATAAATTCAATTAAATTTTATTCAAATAGTACTTATATGAAAAAATTTAAGTGTTAATACTTTTTTTCAATCTTTTAATACGAGCATATTATTCAAAAATGATTTAATACATATTATTATATAAAACTATTAGATTTTAGTACATTTATTTTGAATTATGGGTATGCTTATTATTTAGCGATCACTTCGTTAAAATGATTCCATTAGAATATCATAGTGCTTATACTATATTTTCTGATAGAAAAATAAATTATGTTTTTTAACTTTTATCAAAAAAATGTTTAAACTTTACAAATCGATAAGTATATCAATATTTTTATCTATATATATATATATAGATAATGATGACAGAATATAATATATGTGTATATAGATAATTTCCAACACTGATTATAACAGTATAATAATGTATATATAATGCAAATTAAAAGTTAAATTTGTGGAGTTAGGAGATAATGTTAGATAATAGTTGTAATCTCTGACATTATTATGGGCTATTTTAGGAAATATGCAATATGCATAACTATATATATTCTCCACAGCGTTTTTATTCTTAATTCTGCACAAATTTTTCTTTTTTAACTCTATAAAATGTGTATTTTTACTAATAATTTACAATTTATGCCAAAAAATAAAAAATATATATATTATACGCGAAAAACGATCCACGTGATGCGCAAATCCGTTCATCTCGCTCTTTGCTTTTACACAGTTTCCAAAATAATAAACATATAATACACATAAACATCCGCTAATTTAAAGTCAGGAGTTTTAAATGGAACACTTATTTGTTCGTCGTCGGTATTCATTTTATAATAATAATAATATATTTGTTATTGTATTTTGTTTGATGTTGTTTGTTTTTGTTTACAAAAACGCGATTTACTGCTGCTACTCCCAAATTCCAGTGAAAAATACATTCTTATCAATTCCCAGGGATGCCCGCAGAAAATGTGCTGTGTAGATTGAAAATGTATTTCAACCACAACCCGTTTCTAAATATAACTAATACTTGTTGCTAAAACGGAGTTAACTTGACTTTAGACACGATGATTTTTTATTAAAAATTAAAGTAAACTTTTAACTTTGGTCGAACATTTTGGTTTTAAAAAAGACAATGATTAATAATAATAATTTTTATTTAAGAGTTTTGGAAATTAATATTTTATTAGTGGATTAGGTTTAAACGCTAAAATGATGCAAACTCTTAATAATTTTATGTTAATTCTGTAAAATAATCGTTAGGTAGCAATTAAATTTATTAGCCTTTTTTCTAGAATATTATGGTAATTGATTTCTGATATTCTAATTATAAATCGTATATTCATTATTGAAATTTTGAATTTTCATTTTCATTTATTCCTAAAAAACTGATCATTTTAATAAATAATATTTCCACAATTGCGTAGAAAAAAGTCTGATCGATTGAAATAGTTTTACAGAATTTAAAATGGTTAATTTTAAGTTGTTTATTAAATAGTTCATTTTTTAGTAGTATACGAGTATATTATATATAAAATAAATTGACAACATTTCAGAAAATAATAGGTAGGTACTATAGACGATTTAATATAAGTCGTGTTCTAATTCATTAAAGTATCAAAATTGATTCCCATAATATGCTATAAAATAAGATGAAATATTTTTACAGAACTAAGATCTAATTATTGTGTAATATGACATGATATGTG
Organism: Pemphigus obesinymphae; assembly: GCA_025469235.1. Taxonomy (NCBI): domain Eukaryota; kingdom Metazoa; phylum Arthropoda; class Insecta; order Hemiptera; family Aphididae; genus Pemphigus; species Pemphigus obesinymphae. The sequence goes on from JAIPRL010011162.1 coordinate 2,522, forward strand.
AAGTATGTATAATTTTTATTTTTGAAGTATATAAATCAATAAAAAAATATACAACTTCCAACTCTCCATGTTGTGTAGGTATATAATAATACAAAATAATATTTTTAAGTACCTACCTATTTAAATAATAGGAATAATACAATGTTTTCAAAAATTTTCAAGATACATTTTTTTTAAAAAATATTTCTAAGTAATCAATGACCACAGAAGTGAACTAAAGTGTTTATTCAAAGACAATAAAGACTTGATTTTTTTTTTTTTTTAATGTTTATACCTAATATGTGTTTTTTTGTTAAATATTTCCTTCACCTATTCAGAAGTTATCATTATCGTGTTTTTCATGAACATTAATTTACGACAATTGAAAATACAATATTACATAGGTTATCGAAACATATAAGTATAGATATTTTATTTCGCAGGTTTTGCAATATCTAAAGGTAAACATTTTACAAATTACAAAATATGACAAAATATGATATATGAATCATAATTTTGATACATAAATCTGGGTTTAAAATAATTTCATTGGGAGTAATTTATTTTTGATCAACTCTCAATGTGCAATAATGATCATACATTCATTATTTTCAAAAAATACATTCAATAATATATACTATGTTATAAATATATGTTTTGTTATGATAAAATTCATAACAGAAAAATACAATACAAAATTTATAAAATATTTTGGAGTAGAGGAGAAACAAAAATAATAAAATTACATTTAAAAAAATGTGAAATTATTGAAATTGGAATACAATAAAAATGTCATCTGTCAAAAACCATATTATAAATTGTATTCTATATATTACGAAAATATTATTATATAAGAAATGCTTTCAATATCGTTAAATAAAAAAGATTTATAATCTAATAATAAATTTCACAATAAAAATTATAAATGTTAATATTTACAGTTAAATGAGAAAAACATGTTCAAATCAGTAAAATATTTAATTGATTTTACATAATATTTATAAGTAAAATAATAAATAATAGTAAAATAGTGTGTTGAAATAATTCAAAATGGTATATTTTATAAAATTTGATAAATAATAATTAATTATAATATATGTTCTTCGTTTTGATTATAGTCAAAATATAACCAATGGAAAAGGGCTTATATTATTTTGGATTTTTAAATTTTCCGATTCTTGAACATTATACACAAATAGAACTATTCATCTCTGCTATCATAAAAACCCCCTAGGTAGCTTACCAGAATGTATTCTGTCGATAAGGACGTGTAGGTTTGTCACGAGCGATTTACTGCTCTTAAACTGTTTACTTTATAAAGTTTTTTTTTTCATATACACATATATTATATGACTATAATATAAGTAACATTGTTTAAACCATATTACAATAAATCATTTTTTTTCTGGGATCTTCTGGATACAAGGTCAATATTTAGAATTTATAACGATCGTCTATGACTACACGAATATTGTATACTTTTGTAAACTGGAAAAGTTTCACATGAAAACAAATGTCAATTGACATTATGTCATCATGACGCATATTATTTCAAATAATTATTTTGGACTTAAATCATTTTAAATTTGTTTCTTAAATATTCTATTCAAATAATCATAGAAAACCTTTTTAAATAGTATAATATTATGGGAAATATTATGCTATTTTTACTTCGTTTTTGGAGATACTTTCCAATATTAATCATTTTCCAGTAATTTAAAATAAAAAAATATATTAATAATAAATAGTTATTATTATTACCTCCAAAGTCAAGAATCACATTATTTTGTTATAATTATACTACCCACTTCTTGAATAAAATTTATACAACTTTTAAATAACATAATTTATGTGGGCTACGTAGCTCTTGATAATTTAAAAATATAATATTATATATTATAAACATGTGCGATGTTAGTGCTATAATAAATTTTCTAATAAAATCCTCCAATTGTATCTGGATAGATTTCTTAATGATATTAAAACATTAAAATGTAATAATATAAACCCAGAATTATAAGAATAATTTGAGAAAAGAAAAGACTAATTAAGAATCTGAGTATCTTCTCCTCTTAGAATCTCCTAATTATTTTATACTACACCCATAATATTGTACTTTTATATAATAACCTTCTATGAATATTTTTGAACTGAAAAATAAAGTTTTATAAACATTATAAAATACATATATATATATATATATATATAATATGCAGTATTATTTTAAAATGTTATTTTTCATACCAAACATTTTCCTTAAACATTATTGTTAGAAATTTATTTTTTGAACATAATAAATTAATATTTTTTTATTTCCTAAAGCTTTAGATATCTGAAACATATTTTTTACAGATAAGGACAAAACAAAAATAGTTTAATTATAATTGTTTTAGATGATGATTGAAATTTGATTAAAAAAAAAAATTATAATAATTTTACTTTAGATCTTATACTAAATATGTTAGTTTTATGTTTATCGCAAAGTTATTTAATATTAACATCGACATATAACATTATTATTTTATATCTCTCACAATAGATTTTTAAGTTATCTTAAATCTGTTTAGAATTCAAGTAACACGATTCATCTAAAATAATCGACGAGTCAATCATATTTAAACTATTATCTATAGATAATATAGGCAAGTTAATGATTTTTTTAACTTAGTGAAGTTAATAGAAAAAAATAGTAAAAGTTGAAAGTTAATAGTTATTTTGTTTCTTAACGATTAAGTGAAGTTAAAAAAATAACTTATTAACTTAAGTTAAGTCAATTATTTTTTTTTTTTTTTTTTTTGTATGAGTCAATATAACATTTGAGATATACAAGTATTTAATTATTACTTACCTAATTGTATCTATTTTTCTTCTTTTTTTTTTTTTTTTTGGAAATACTGTTTTTTTTAACATTAAGTATTTTAAAATGTTTAATAATCATTAACATATTATTATTGAAAATACTACAATTTATTTACAATAATAATTATTAAAATAAACAACAAATAGGTTCATAAAAATGTTTAGTTAGTATGTACCTTCACTTTTCTTCAAAATTCTAATAAATGGAAATTGCTCATTGCAAATCACCTACCTAAATATTGTTTATTGGTGGGAAATATAATATATTCCTCAATTTATATTATTGGGAGATTATTATATAAATTATAATATATAGTTATTCTTGTTTTTTTTTTTTTTTTTAATATTTTCCGGAAATAAATAAATCTTATAATATAATATAAGAATTATTAAAAACGACAAAAACAACTTTATTTTTAATCAACTATTTTGACAATAGACACAATATGAAATCAAAATGTATCAATTATTTTAAAATTGACTTAACTGAGTTTTAATTAAAAGTTTATATAGCCAAAAATAAGTTAAGTTAACAAAAAAAATCAAATATAAAAAGTTAAGTCAAGAGTTAAAATTAACTTAACTCTTAACTTAACTGTTAACTTATTAACTCGTTTATGGCCAGCATTGGATAAGTATATCATAGGATAGCATATGTGTTAATCGACGTTTTCGACGACCGGTTTTGCGATTGACATTCAGTCGATTGGCCGACATAATATTATAACATATTTTTATATTATAATACACATATTTTAAACACGGCGTTCGAACAGGCAACTAAATGCGCATTTTTGAATAGGAAACGGATATATTTGGCAAGCAATCGATTTAGGCGTCGCGCCGTGGTGAGTGCGACAATGGTGACGAGAAACGAATAATAATATTGTGATTACCGCCGTATTATGGAAACGTTATAGCAGTGGAACGAGAACAATAACATTATATACTTTGCCACGAAAAAAAAATGCTAAAATCAAATTCCATTTTTTTTTTTTTTTTCATCATAATTTATTATAACTGTTGTTGTTTGTTCGGGGGGAAAAAAAAAAACCGTAAAAATTACAATCGGACAGTATTATCCAGTGTAATATGTACACTATACTACTTGTACTATGCATACAGTGGTAGAATATAATCGCTCCGGGCGCTGGAGGGGTTTTTTTTTTTTTTAATCCTTCGGCCGGCCCTTGTTAAAGAAATATTATTGTTTTTTAACTACCGTATAAAAGGAAAGAAAAAAACCCGAGGGATTATATTATATGATTAAGAAAACGAATTGAATAAAAAAAAAAAAAAAAACACACAACGAGTTCATCTATTGTATAGAGGTTATAATTTGTTTGTTTGTTTGTTTGTTTTTTTTTTTTTTAACAGTTGAACACTCGTCTTTATATAAATATAAATATTATTATTTATAAGAACTCATTATATTTAACAGGGACTGACTATTGGAGCGTTATTAAAAAACATACATATTAATCACATTTTGATTGTACATGGTAAAGTTAATTTTTTTTTTTTTTTTAATACAATACGTTCGAAAAGAAAATATAAAAACTACGACTCTGTGCATACATTTTTTGTTTTATTATTATTATAAATGTGGTTTTCTAAACGGAATTGCTTCGACGATACAATATTAACCGGTCAAATTTTTACTCAGTATATTTGCTATGGTATAAATTACCGATTGAACGTAAATATAGTTTAATAGAAGAATTCGTGGAGTCACTCTGTTCCAATTTGTATTTGGTTTTGTTTGAATTGTAAAATACTCTATAGGTATGAAAACTTTATTTCTCCAAGAGATAAGTTTATGCCGAAAAAAAGACAATAAATAAATATTTTATTAGTTTACGCAATAAAAAAGAATATCTAAGTATATACTTATATATACAAGTGAACGTAAATCAAAAATTATAAGTAAAAAAATATGATTCATTATAATTTATAGTGTTACAGTTAAGCGGTTAATAATAACGATAACGATCCTTCAAGCTAAAACGAAGTTGTGTTATATAATAATTTTTTATTTTATTTTTTATACTGTATCGAAAACGACGTAAAAATCTAATTGATGTGAAAAATTTTCTCATCGTAAATTCTGTTGCAATAAATGCTATTAAATTGAAACATTTAGTCATTGGTACAATCAAAGAATTTAAAACATTTTGAAATCTCGACCCGAATCAATAAACTATACATACTGATATAGATAGATTAAAATGATATTATTTATTTTTATTATACATAGATATTTGATAGGTTAAACTAAGCCTTATAATGTTTATATAATTTAATAAATCGGTTCAAAAAAATACTGAACAAATGAACCATAAAACATGCACAACAAACGATTTTTTATAGTAATATGATTTATTTTGTATTAATTTTACTTTGCATTGTTTCATTGCATTATATAAAATTGAAATAGTTTTAATTAATTCAATTGTTTAAAGTAATAATAAATGCACTTTTCAAAAACAAAGATATTTTATTATATATATGTATTTCTGATAAAACATTTTATATGAGTATAAGAAATGAGAATACACTATACTCCAAACGGTTTTCTTTAAAATGTATTTTTTAAATTTTTGTTATATCAAATTTTTACTACGTATTCACATAACTTTTCTATCGATCAATATCACTAAAAATTACGTATTTTGTAAACCGCACACGAACCGAAAAACAATTATAGAATGAAGTTTTGAAATAATCATTAACCAACTCTCGTATAAAATTAAATTTTTTTGTAAATACGTGTTTTAAGAAAAAGTCTAAAAAAATGTGCGATAAAAGCGATAACTAATTGACATGCCTACTATTAAATTTACGTGTATTTTTTCGCCGCCGGAATCGATTATATTTGTATATAGGTAATAATGCTATCAGAGTTTTGTCGGTTCGTCGTTATTATAAAACGTATAATCATTGACAAGTATATTATATATACGACCGAAAAACTGAAAAAAATATAGCATTTTTTTTTTTTTTTTTTTTTGGGGGGGGGGCATAATATGTGATTTTTCACTGTACACATGACTTTATACAATATTTTGGTTATAATATATAATAATATGTTTTCAGGTAAAGCGGTACCTTTCGTCGAGCTGACGGTAGCCCATGCGTCCGTTCTCACTATACTGGCCATCAGCTTCGAACGATATTACGCCATTTGCGAACCACTGCGGGCCGGTTACGTGTGCACCAAGACCAGGGCGATGATCATCTGTCTGCTAGCCTGGGGACTAGCTGCGCTGTTTACTAGGTACATATTTAATCAAAACACGTATGATCATACCTATCATCACGATTAACATGATCCATGTATGTATTTTAAACGATTTTCCGATGTTCATATTAATACATATAAGTATATATGTGTTTTTCTGCAATCTCGGCAAACGCGTTTCAGGCGTACCGGATATAACGAAGATACGTATTCCATATTATGGTGTATATAATATGATGACTAATTATTATATAGTGACTATATAGAGTAATATACATTTTTTTTTTCCGGTCGACGGTGACATGATATGGTGTTCTATGTTATTACGCGTCCTGTAAAATGATCAAAATGCGATATTGAAAAACACTAGATCCGAGTCAATATAGAAACATTTTTTTTTTTTTTTTTTTAGAAAGTATCAAGTTTTTAAAATTTCTAGTTTTATAAGACCTATACGCGTTTTCGAAAATACGCCCAGTGTAAAAATAAATAATAATATAAATACGTACGAAAAAAAAAGAACGTGTTAAATAACGCTATTTACATTTATCGCGATTATATCATGTTATGTTTCAAAATACATTTAAATTGAATTTTCAACGTTTAGGTAAAATGAATTTCGTATTTGCAGTCTCCGTGTCTGTCAAATGGCCGACGTAGTAAAGTTATGCAACGTAAAATTAGAATTAATGTAAGCATTTGGGTTAGATTTACAGTTAAATCGTAAACCATAAAATTTAAAGAAGGGTAAATATTTCCGAAGACGCAAACCCTGTTACTTATCTGTCGAACAATATGCTAAATAAAAATGCTCTGAGACGTTCTCGCAAACAGTCTACTCTTTAAATTTAGCAAAATATTATTTAACTTAAACATCACAATTATTAATTTTTAATTAGCAACTTCATATTTTCTACGTTACTTTTCCTATATTATGCAAATATGTACCTATACAGCATCCTCCTATAGGAATATAATGTGTAATCGTTTTCAAAAATTCATTTGAATAGTAATTATCATTTAGAATCATCTGCATAATTATGAAATTAATATTTTGTAGTAAATTTTCTAAAAAAATATAGAAAATTTGAAACTTTTGTGTTCTATATTAAGTAAGACATCTTTAAATGTAAAACACAAATCTTTTCTAACATTTGACATTCTAAAATATGTACTTACTGAAATTATGCAAAATTATAAAATATATCAGATATATGCACCTTAGAGTTTCAAAACTACTTATCTAAAATCATTTTTCTTAAATACTTCAATAGGGTTTAAATATTTTGATGTAAAATTAGGTTTAAAAAATACCTTTGCGTTTGGAGAAATATATGAAAAAAAATTGAACCCTTACATTGGGTTTATGAAATCTAAACAGTTTTTCGTCTTTTACCGAAAATTTTGAAAAGTGTACAAAATCAGTTTTGGAAATGGGCCACTCGATTCTATAAAAGTACTTGTGAAATATTAGCACCCATTTGATTTTTGATTTTTATCCAAAACAAATACGTTCAATGTTCAACGTTTTTACACAAACATTATAACTATTTATAAATATAATTTTATCCCAAAAAATTATAGGCGTTTTTTATAGTATTACCTACATTTATTATTATCCAGCCCTATTATATATGATACATGATGTATTGGTGTTCCGTTATTTCGTCGCATGCTACATTTGGTCGCACGTAATTTCGTTGCATATTATAATTTAAATAAAATATTTTAAAAGACACACGAAAAATAAAATAAAACATTAAAATACTATTATTAATAAAATTTCAAATTATGAGCGATGCCGAATAAAATCTTGCCTATTGGTGCATTATTTATATTTGAACATATTTTTGATAATCTATCGGTTTATCTTTTTATAAAAAAACCTATTCAAATGATTGTATTACCTTATCGGCAAGTATAAATGCAAGTCTCACCAATTTTCGTACTTCTGCAAAGTTACTAAATGCAAAGTTAACATCGTCACTGTAATATTTGTCTCCAAACCGCTTGACATAAGTGAAAGAAACATCCGTAGTGAATCTTCGTATTGCGGAATTCATTTTTAATTGAATTAATTGCTGCTTATTCGTAAATGATTTTGAACATAAACCTACAGGCTTCAATAATTTTAATGCTTGAAATAATTTTATGTATGTTATTTCTTTTTTATCGGATAATAATACGTATACCAAAGATATTATATGACTTTGAAACATCTGAACAAATGGTATAAAATTGATAAAATAAGTTCATTCATTTAAGCATTTTCCTTCATTTTATTGACGGTTCTTTTTACTTAGATTTTTGCCCCATTCTGTACATGATTGTGATCTGTGGATTTTATGATGCCATCCATCTATTTAATAGATAGGTACAAAATGAATAATCTATTAAAATACCCAACACTAAGGACCATTTTATCAATCGTTGGTTAAATCACTGTTTAACTAATCTAGGTTCAAGATTAAACGTAGATTAAAAAAATAATGATTTTATCAATCACATTTATTCCAAGTTTAATTAAACTAGGCTTAGCAAACTGAAGATTAATTCCATCAAAATGCATTAATTGAAATAAGTCACGACGTTAATATCGTTTAACACCCATATTTTTTTCGACGAGTTTATTATTTATGTATTTTCGTGATATTGTTTTCATGTATGTTTTTAAATTATTTATTTAATTAATAATTTATATTAATGTACCTGTACCTATATAGTTTATATTTTTCTTATATTTGTGAAACATATTAATTATTTTTCCAAGATGTGTTCAAAAGCCAAACGAAAACGTTCCACAAATTTCTTGGTAGTCAGACGAGAACACATCTTGGAGAATAAAAAAACAGATGCTATTTTGGCAAATCTAGATCGTCTGATTTATGTTAATAGTCAATACTTGTTGATAATAAATAAGGTCTTCAAAGTTTGAAATTCATTTTTTAATTCATATAAATCAAAAAATAAATTTCTTCGTCATTACGTCACTACTACTGCTAATCATTTTTTATCCAGAATTAATTATCATTAGTTTCATATATAATCCAATAATCGTCATAATAATAAAGTAAATACTTGTTTCGATAGTTATTATTAACTTTAAATAATAATATTAATAAAAAATTACGTAGGTACGAGAATATAATATAGTTATACCTACCTACCTAATAAAATTGATAAAATATACTATAATCTACTTGATAATATTGAATTTAAACGAGATTTAAAGTTTAACTGACCAAAATATCTTGGTTAACTTAATCTGTGGTTAAGTGCCAGTTAACATTTAAACCGGTGATCATAAAATCACATTTCTAGTTTAACTGAGGATTAACTTTAAACGGAGTTTAAATGCTTTTAGCTGACGATTGATAAAATGGCCCTAAGAAACTAATAATTTTGCCTTGCGTTGTATGAGCCCGGCCAGTATAATTTTTATATTCGTTGCATCTCCAAACAATCTTGTCGCCAATAGTTCTCTCTTGTTAATGAATAAAACCATTGTAAATTAAAAGATCACGCCCCCGTCGACTTTTTATAGACGGCAAAGACATAATTTCCAATAATTTTATCGTAAAAACGTAATAAATATATTGATCGTCGTATGTATACTTATACTGTAATACGAATACATACATATATATATATATATATATATACATATGATGCAGCTGAGTGCAATACTATTTGATGCAGATTCACGTGAAAACCAAATAGGTAATAAATGACTGAAATAAAGACAAATGATAACTACCACTGCATTATATATAGGTTTTGTAGTATTATCACAAATATACCGAAAAACGTATCGGACCCCGGTAGACGATATTATACATATATGCGACGAAATTACGAGCGACCAAATGTCGTACGCGACGAAATGTCGTACGCGTCCAATTGTCGCGCATCAAAATGACCTCGACGAGATGACGTACAACCAATGTATTGAAATATTTTATATGACCTCACCCAACTTCACTTTTGTTGTGCAGCGCATCCCGTGCCTAACGATTACTATATGCGTCATATTTGGAGTCCGAGTTTCTATGTATTTACATAATATTATATTCTTATTGAGTACACCTACACGGTTCAATGACAGTGAGAAATGTGAACGAATTGTTTAGCAGAGAATACATAGAAAAAATTTTATATTGCATAATATAAATGCGTATTTTACGTATTTTTAGCATATTTAAGCATATTTTGTGGAAAAGAGATTTGTTTTTTCTTTTATGACACAAAATAACTGTATGATGTATATAAAATAAAAACGAAAAAAACAAATTAGAAAAATACGAGAGTGCTAAATTTCCAGTTTCTAAACGTATTTTAAACAAAAATCTATTAATATAAAACAACGATTAATATATACCCATATCCCTAGTAATCGCAAGTCAACAATCGTTACTATGTACTATATAGTAACTATACGGACGAACGGACCCAACGGAGATATGAGGTGTCTAAACTTGTGTTTAAAAACATAAAATGATGAAAAAAACGTATGATTTATAAATGTATAGATATATTAAAGGTGTTTTTTATTGCAAAAAATGTTTATAGTGTAAGATGCCATCACGTCTACATATTGTATAATCTAAATTTATTAAATTAAAAGTCCTATAATATTATAATATAAATATATAATTATAATTCTAGATATGGGTAAAATATAAAATGATTTTTAATACATATAAGTACTATGCTATAGGTTAAGACCTAATATTTAGTATTTGATAGTAATACATGAACGTTCAAAATATAAAAAAAATATGATAAAAAAAAAATGTAAAATTTACCAAAAAACTGATAAATACACTTTGAATATTGTATTTTCTATAATTTTATTAAACGATTTAACTTATTTTCCAATACTTTTATATTGTTTATATGTTTACATAAAAAAAAAACACAAGTATTTTGTGTAATTTCAAATTACATTTTATTCTACAGAATGTAATTCAAATACAAAATACAAATGATTTCCTTAAAGATAATATAAAATGTATTTCGAAAAAGAGTAATTGAAGTATTTCTGATAACTCATTATAAAATATAATATATATATTTTGTATAAAATACGCATGTCGAGAGTTGCGCCAGTCGTCGCCTATATACTTTCATTTTTCAGCCGTACACGCCGAATCGAAAAATTCAAAGACGTGAATTGAACGATTTACTGTAGTAAACTGACAATTCCATTATTTTGTAATGATTTTTTTTCAGAAAAATTAATAAAAATTTAAAAAAATTAAATGTTATTCATAAATTTACATACTGCTAAATACTTGCAGCATATTATATTATAACAACAACAACAACAAAAAGCCGGTCAGTAGGTTGTGGAAGCACTTCGCTCGTCGGGTGTCAGTATTGGTGGATGCACTTCGCTACTGGGCAGGGTACTTTTGGTGGATGTATTGAATTTGAAAGCAATGATAAATCA
>JAIPRL010011163.1:0-14051 GCA_025469235.1 Pemphigus obesinymphae
TATTATAGTACCTATCTACTGGATTTAGTGATTTAATATAATTTAAATAAAATTTTTACAGTAGGTACGGAAAAGCCAGGGGGGGACATGTCCCTGTTTTGCCCCCCCTAATGGACGCCCATGATTACTTACACACTGCAGTAGTACGGGTGATTAATTGAATCACCTTTTTTAGGTTCTGAGCAAAGCGAGGAATGTTTTGATTTTAAGATGATGTGTTTTTTTTTATGTCTGCGTATACATTTTTTCGGGTAAACAGAGTCGATAAAATGTTTTAGAGTAAAGAGTTTTCTTGATAGAATATCACAATTATATTATTTATGATTTATATTAAAAACTTTCAACTTTTTGTTATACTTACAATTGCACTTAATTTATTTCACAAATATATTTCAATAATTTAAACTTTGCATACATGATATAATATCTAAATAATAAATACTATACATTTTATAATTGAGAAAATGCAAATTTTGTCATGGGCCATGTCATGAGAAGGTGTAAAAACTAGTACGAGCGTACGATTAGTTCCCCCAATTGACGCCTCTGTATAGAATTATAAGCTGCCATTTTTTATTTACGGGTGTAAGACAATTTTCATAGACACGAGCTCTTAAAATACAAAGTAATAATTTTTTTTAAACTATAGGTATATATTTTATATAGACTTCTTGATTTTATAATTCTATTAGTGACTAGTGTATTTTTTATGTTACACTAATATTGTAGCACTATGACATTATTATAATACTTTATGTAGATTGTAAAGTAATAAATCATCTAACTTTTTTTTTTAAATAATGGTTTCATTATAAGGACCAAAACTCAAAATTCGTTAATTTGTTCGTAAAACTGGTTATATTAAAAAAAAGTGTCCAGAGGTAATGTAATTAGGATAAATGTTTTGGATTTCAAAGTGTTCAATGTTTCTCGAGTATACTCAACTGTAGCATTATATCAATGTAATAATATAAGTATGAATAAATAATTATTTATGATTAAAGTTTAAATTATAACAATGTTCTTTTATATAAATTAGATTTATTAGATTTATTAACTTTAAACAGCAATAATTATTAGTTTCTCTATATTATATTATTTTAACATTATATAAATCGTGTTCATAAATTATTTAAATAGCTTATTGTTATATTTTATATTAATATTTAAAATGTTAATATTTTAAAGTGATTTAATCTATTCAAATGATCAAAGAAATCCATTAAAATAATATTCGATATTCATTTAAATTGAATTAAATAAAGATTATTACGTATAATATTCAAAACATACATCTGCATATGTGGTAAAAAAAGTGAAACGTTCATCGTGAATATTTATAACTGTGATAAACGTGAATTTTCATTAGGTATATTATGTAAAACGTACAATATTTAACTGACAGTTAAAATTATATAAAACACAAAAATTCAAGGTTTGAAATCAATGAAACAAATAATCAGCTGGAGCTAATGACAATAATATGGGAAAAGAGTTAGTGAACGGTTAGACTTTTATATTTTACAATTGCCACATGTTTTTTAAAATGTATTCATAGCCAAGACGCAATTACTGACCCGAATCTTTATAGAGAAAAAAACAATTTGTGTTCCCCCTCATTTGCCACGAACGCGATTCCCCCGTGCCTGGACAGGTGTGTTTCGTAAAAACTCAAGTCACAGTTGGTCACCAAAAAAGGGTTAAATCGAGCACTTCCTTTCATCGTTTCAGCGTCTAAATATAAAAGGTCGACTTTTTTTCACTTTCGGTCCCTCGTGATCCTGCGTACACGCACCGCGAACGTTTCTTATTGTCATTATCGCGTCCACTCTATAATATGTGCCCAATGCCTTTTATGGCAGTGGCAAAAAAAAAACGGTCATCGACCTCCCGCTAGCTTTTTAAAGGCGTTCTACAAGTGTTAAAAACTAACCACCCATGACCGTTACACAATATTATATTTATGCATCGCAAATATGACGCAACAGTTTGTCTAAAAAAATGCTCACAACGAGTGGGGAAGAAAATGGGTATGGAATAGTAAAGTCGTTTTATGTATGGTCAACGTGTATAATTTTAACGCACGTGTCTGTCGTCATAATATATATTGTATTATGTATATAAAATTGTGTAGAGATAAAAAATTCGTTTGACTCATGTGATGATCCTGAGTGTTTGTTTTAGTGTTTTATCCCGAAAAATTATGCCTAATCTGGTTTTTATTTCTTTTTTTTTTATTTATTCATTAAATTGGCTAACGCCCTATTTAAATTTCTCAAGACTCTGTTCCACCGCCTACTCGACCACTAAAATACATGTCGGTAATTCCATATATAAATGCGTTCGGATATATATTTTTTATCATTTAAACACTCGTCACTCGAGGTTATAACCTGTTTTTTTTTTTAAAAAAAACTCCCTCTGCCAAACCCAATATATATCTATATTTCAACACGATTAAACGTGATATGACACGTAAAATACAATTATGTGTATTATTATACTGTCGTTCGCTGTCTCTGGAATCACGTTTTGATCATTTGAATGCAATGTGTGAATTTGTATTATATACGACTCGTTAGTTTTTGAATAGTGTAATCTTTGTTATTTTTATTGTAACCCATATATACCCATGTATTTTAAAATGTAACCCTTTATATAATTGAAACACACTTCAGTGAACGCTTCTTAATATAGCTTGTATATATATATATATATTTGAACCGCTGTTACAAATTAGAAAAACTTCGAGTGTATGCTCGACGAGGACGTAATAATGATTTTCCCAACCCTTGGCTATATAATTGCGAAAAAAAAACTATTCATGGTATTTGTGACATTCCGTGTAATTTCATGTCCAAGGCGTGATTATTTTATCATCGCAATAAAATGATATAATAATTGGTTTTGATATTGTTATTATAATGGAAGTTTTAATGTGTTAGACCGGTTTTATATATTTTTTCTTTGACATTTTATATGATCGTCTCACTCTGCAGCTCGATCAAATATACGTTATTTAATAGGTGATTAAATGAGTCAGAAATTGTACAATATAATATAACAGAAAATTCCGTGAAAAATGAGATGAAAAAATCAATTAATACCGTCGAATATCGCGGAATAAGTTTACAACTTAATGGTCCTAAATGACCTATTGTAAAATTCGTACCGCAACTATAAAATGGAAAATCATATGTTTTATTGTTCTTTTTATTACGCCTAAATCCATTTATTATACGCTGATACCTATTATTAACCGCACGGGTGGATGTTCATTTTAGGTATACTTTTTTTTATTTACTTCGTTTAATCGCGTGTTATTTGATACCGGAAATATAATATCACAACAACTTTTTTTTAAATATAATTTAGAAGAAAACTATTAACTATTAAGCTTTAAACTTTATTACATACTTTAATAGTTATTTAAACTTGAAATAAACATTTGAAGTTTCTCAGCTGGATGTTGTTATATGTAGGTACTCATATGAAAGTATGAGCTGTCTATAAATAATAGTTACTATATATGCCTTAAAGAATTTCTAAAATTAATAATTCATGAAATATTAACTTTTTCTCCATAATGTGTGATGTATCTTATATAAGATCGGGTGATCTAAGACCTAAAATATACTTTTAGAAACTATTTTTCTTTCCAGTTGAAATAAGCGTAATATTTATACGATGTATAGGTATAATTGTATTACCTTATAAGTTATATGTGATAAATTGATAGTACGTATATAAGGATTATTTTAGAGAGATCATATCTAATTAATTACTTTTTCATTTAATATAAGTATGTTGATGGCGTTGGTATTTCAATGTTATTTTTATACTTGATGTGAGATAAAATGAAAAATAAAAATTATAAACACAAAGTATTTACTATTTACGTATATATATAAAAAAAAAATTATTCTTGGTAAAATAATAGTGTCAGTGTGTGATTATTAAGTTTAATATCCCTGGGTTCTTCGATGTCAATTGTATGTATACGACGAATATGGACTTTGGCGATTTACATTTATGCATTCCGCGTCTAGTCGCACATATTATATAATTTAATGTTCGTGCTGTATTGGCGTTTTATAGTACCATACTTGGTTAGGTTAGTATGTTTATACATAGAATAATAACTTGAGTAATACGATACTGCAATGGCTTTCCAAAACTATTTCAATACAGTAGTGTTCTATAACCGGTCTATGTGATGGGTTGAATAATGAAAGTATACATTACATAGAGTTAGTTATAATATAGATATTAAAATTTTATATAGATAACATCTTCTACTTTTTCCGCCAAATATTAAAAGTTTATAAAGTCAAATTTTCTTAGTAATCTTCAAAGTTGATATCACATATTTACGAGTACATAGAATACATGAGTAGTAAAGGAACTCTAAAGTTAGCATAGTATATTTTATCGTTCATATCGCTCGCACTATACAATTCACGAACATGGTAAAAAAATGAAATTGTATTTTATTAAAAAAAAACAATTATTATTATTTTGATGTTAACGGATAACTAAAAAAAAAAACAAGTAGATATTTGTTTGGAACAAGTTTATAATAATGCGTTATATATAGATACCTATCAGTGGGACACACTCATTTTCTACAAGGGTTGTCAACACACTTTTACAGCATATCATGCACAAATATATTATTAATGAATATACAAACCATTTTTGTAATAAATTTTGTTACTTAAATAATATTTATAGTTTTGGAACAATATTAGCTTACCACCCATCACCCGTTTTTATAGGGGTGTCGACTGACACACCCCTGTACTCCTTCATGTTCTCCAAAGACTACTTACTATATGTGTCCTGAGTCGTCAGCGCCATTGGCGAAAAATGTATAAATCGTTTTGAAAATAAGAAGCAAAAAACTCTCGCAATGATGCCACTACATTCGTGTAATAATTTTCCTCAAAATCGTTGAAATTGCGCCTTGATATTTATAATGTATAATATACATGTAAGTACCCACATTGTACATACATTGCGGTATATTTACATGCTACTGTATGTTTTTTATTTTTATTAAACATAATTGAAAATATTGATTTAACTGATAATTATTATTATGTACTGTGGCGCGGCGGCTAATTCAATCATTTTTTTAAAACTTGTAAACACTATTTTTTTTTCATGTGTGTATATAGGTATGATACAAATTCAATCATTTCGACCCGAATAATTCACCGACAGGTTGTCTATTATACTGTCGTATTATCTTACCATTTTTGGCGCACGTGCTTGACGGAGTGGTTAGTGCAGGTTATACGCATATATATATATATATATATGTATATATAAGCACGTATATTGTCTTGGAACGTGTTTTCAAGGGTCCCGTAGCATTTTTATCGGCCTAAAAACGGCGGTCTTTTATTTTTATTTTTTCATGTTTCACCCTCGATCGTCGGTATTATATTTTATCATTTCCTCGCTGGTAAATAAAATAAAGTAATAAAATTAGTCTGTCTAATTAATTGTAATAATATCTATTATAATAATATATCAATAATGATATATATATATAAAAATATATATATAAATATATATAGGGCACCGGAGTAAAGGATACGCGAGAGTAATATATAGAAATCCTACGTGTACAGGTATCACTGATACGTAGAGGTGCCCCGAGGCATCTTGGAAGAGATTCCCGTTTGCATTCTGCACCATTAATTACGTCGTATAAATTCCTGGCAAACCGTTTTTTTCCCTTCAATATAACATATTCTTCAGATATGTGTATGCGTATGTGTATGTGTGTGTGTGTGTGTGTCATGTGTGTGTAATAAATGCCTTGAGCGATTGTTTGGAGAGAAACCTGACGTGAAGATTTGTGTGTGTGTGTGTGTGGGTGTGTGTGTGTGTGTATTGAATACGTGCTACCAATATACGAATACCTACATTTTATTTGCTGCGGAATTAGGTTTGATTTAAAACAATTACAAATCGTTTAGCTTAATCTACGTTAGTGTTGTTATGGAAAATCGATTTGAATAGACGGTTATTTTCTTTTTTTTATTGTATAACTATATGCGTTTTTAATGTTTAAATCAACTAAAAATGAGTTGTTGAAATACAAAACACAATTTTTACCAATCTGGATTTTGACGTGCACCCATTTTTGAGCGATACTTTAATTGTTGTATAGGTATATACTAATGTAGTGTGTACGGGTCGTGTTTGCAGTCGAGGAGATAAATGTAGATGGTAAATGAATCGTTGGCCGAACGAAGGTAAACATTGAACGTAAGTGAAGCTTCAGATCCCGTCCGAGAATTATGTGGAAACCGCACAATTAACGAAGCGTGCATAATAATTTCTGAGGAGTTTTGAATAATTTATACAGGCTGTTTAATCCGGTTATTTAGTGCAGATGGACGGGGAGGGGTCGAGAGTGGAAGTTTCCAAGACTTGAAGAAGAAGAGGAAATTTGAATTTTAGCACCTACAAAACGCGCTGCACATATATACAAGAGCTACTAAAATATACTAATCGTGTCCCGCGGCACGCGAATCTTACGACGACATTGCCACGATGGTGTTTTCCTCCACGATCTCGGCTGATGGACGTGGCCCTTATTTATGGGGAAGGAGAAGATATTATATAGGACCAATGTTTAATCATTCTGGAAAAAATTAAAATAGTTCATCTCTTAAGATCTGTCAAAATAAAAAATGAACTAAACTCATATCAAAGATAAGATTTATCAAAAAAGTTATTTGCACAATTTTTGGTACAAATTACGAATTACTTTTTAATAATTTATAATAGTTATTGAATTACTTTTTCATTGAAATACGAAAGAAATATTCTAACTTTATAGTTCTTTTTCATACATTTTTTTTTATAATCATGTCGATTTTCGGTATAGTTTCCAATATTATTATTGACTTCATACAATATATTGTTCAATAGTTGTATAGATAAACATACATACTTTTGGTCAAAATAAATACTTAAAAAATATTAATGGAAACAAGTAAAGAGATATCACTGGATATAATGGTTAAGGTACTGTTATCGGTGGATATATATTATAACACAACACGCAGTCAAACAAATTGAGTTATAATAAAGTTCCGAAACTGTTACAAATATCGACCTCAGTCCAGCACTCATTATCAATCGTCGACGTGGCTTAAAATCAAGTTAACGACATACTTGTAGATTTATTTTATTAGATTTTTTCGTTGTAATAAGTTCATGTTTTCGATCAAACCCGGGAAGGACAACCTCGAAAAACTTTTTTGAGACCTTAGAATGTACTACTTACACTTTTATTTTTATCAAACGATGTTAATAAGTAGGGTTATGTCACTATAATATACTTACATTGTTTTAAAAACGAGTCGTTAATATCTAAATTTCGAAAAAAAATGCTATTAATCCGACTATACCATCTATGTTTACTTTACAGTATAATAATATGCCGTCATTCATCATATCATGTTGACGTTCACAAATATTTACAGTTTTTATAGTGATCGTTAAATTTCCCTACAAACTAATTAACACCCCTTTTGATAGCGTTTATGTCGTATTTAAGTCGAAGCCGGTTTGACGACCTGTTGGATTTTTAAAGCGTGATGGAACATGTGAAACACAATTGTGTTTATAAAATATGACCAACGTATTTTATACACGGGCGTATATAGACTAATAATCAAATTATTAAAACGGTGACAAATTGTGTCTTACGTAATATTTATGTGTTTAAAAATATTAGTCATTGGAATCATATAAAAAGGCAAAATCTAAATATTTACATTATTTGAAAACAAATTATTGACACCGGAATATTTTTTTTTACAAAAATGAACTATTATAAAAATGAAATTTTAGAAATGTATTATTGTCGTATTTAACAAAAACTATTTAATAAATTCTTCATATATATTTCGTCGTTATATTTGATCTCGAGTATTATTATTTGACCGTTATTGCAAGACAATATTAGTACTTCGTTCAACTATTCTAACTGTTCACGAACCGACAATGATTGCGTTTGGCGCGATCTTGAATTTGTGCATCGTATACATATTATTCTCTCGTTGTTTATTTATGAAAACGCTCGTCACTGTTTTGAATAAGACATTTTCAAACTTTTATGAGATAGACGTGCATGTGTGTACGCATTAGCTTCGAAATAACCTGACCTGTCGGTGGACAATGTAATATGGCCCGGAGGTTTTCTCTCGTTTGGAATGTGGACGATTCTCACATGTATATAAGCGCTGTCACGCGAACCAAACAACACCCAGTAAATATCAATGATCTTTAAATGACGAATCGTCGAGCGAGTGTTACCTCATACGAGTAATATATAAATAATATTTAATGTTATATGTGTATAATGTAGGTATGTAATGTTGTTAATTAGTGTTCAAATACGTTTAGTGTTGTGAATATTATCGATCAAGTTAATTTAAAACGTACGAACAAACAGAAATGCATTCGATCGAGCTGAACGATGATTATTTTAATGACTAATCGTTATTTGTGCGGTACAAATTACTAAATTAGACCGGTGCGAGTTTGAAATTTACGATTTTAATTAATTGTATAGGTAATATATACTATATAATATGTAGGTAGAAATAACGATTTTTAGCCGATATACACTTCATTGATGAATTGATGTCGATACACTCGTATCTGATTAAATTTATTGTTTAATAATATTACATTACACTAGCGTGCGCGCAGAAGCATATTTGTGTCGATCATCCGACGTAGGTACATTTCAATACGATGCCGGATTCGACGATTGCGTATATCGAGCGAATTCGTATATAATATACAGTTTTTTTCTTTTCCAATATCATCGTCCCGCTGTTACATTAGTCTGGCTTCCAGTTTGTTTGACGATAGTTCAGACACCAAAACAAATTACCGGAGCACTCACTTTAATCAGACCGATACGGGGCTCGTCCTGCAATTGGCGACAACCCTGCAGGCACATGTCCCGTGGTGACGAATCGTTCGTTTAGAGCGTTTGCAAAAGTTACGAGCAATAATCTGTCGAACGCGAGTAGTGTTATTGGAAAATGTAATATCTTATAAGAGATCGGGGATTTGACAGGGTGTCATGATTATATACACACTCTTACGACCAGTCGAGTAGTTATTTACTCGATTGGTTCTGACGTGTGTAAGCCACCACATTATATATACGTACATATATTATATACATATGTGCACTGTAGAGCTGGTACCCGTTATAATAGTATACGTATTTTAATTACATGCGTAACAAATTTTTAATTCATCTTAGACATCTGCGACTTCCGATTTCTTTAGTTCATATCATTTGAACCTAAATTCCGGTCTTTTACATTTGTCACGGTTCGTTTGTTCGCCTAATGAGACACCTCGGGCAGCTCCATTGTCTCCGAGGGGCATTGTATTTTCCTAAGACAGGGTGACGGCCACTATGGTAAGTATATCCACTATGGTAGTTTAATGGGGAGACCAAATGTCGTAATAAGGGCGCGTTAAGGTATACATACAATTCTGTCAATATTCGAATTAGTATTATATTATCGATTGTTTCTATATATATATTCATGTTAGATCGTTAAAAAATAGTTACGATTCGATCATTTTGTTCTTTCGAATATAGCGTGTCCAAAAAGAATCGTGTACCTACATTATATTATATAGCGGATGCATTTGTAATTTGGGGGTAAATTGTTCATGCGGAAATACAACAATTTCAAATATTTTAGCACTGTATGCTAACAGATTGTAACTATCAACATTCGCAACTAATCATATATAACATAATACTTATTCTATAAATAAATGTACTTGAAAAAAGTAAAATATATCTATAGATGTCTGAGATATAGTCCATTATAATATCTTGTTAGATACCTACTTTTTATTAGTATAATAAAGTATGTACCTATGTCAGTGATGGACAGTATTTCAGATACATGTATTTATGTACAACTCTTATATGGAGTTTGTATCTTGCTAAGTTTTGTATTTGTATTCTGTATTTAGATATATTTTTCAAGATACCAGATACATTGAAAATTTAAAAATAAAAATCAATAAGAAAAATATAATACTTAATACAAAATATTTGTCCAAGTTTAATATTTCAAACTGTGAAAAAAGTGAGATTTGACATAGATTATCGTAAATCATAATTAGTTAAAACTAAAAATTAATTTTATCACTAGTACCTACTTAACAAACATTTATTACAAAAAATGAATAAATATCTATATGTTGCCGGAAATGTTAATAAAAATAATGATAAAATAAAATAAATTAAAAAATTAAATGATTATTAATTATTATAATTTCAAAATTAGTATAGTTTATGAAAAATACGATATAACGTATAATTCTAAACAATACCTACCTAATAGTTAATATTACAAAATAATAGTACGTTTTCTTTAACAATATATCATGTAAATATATTATCTATTTGCCTAATTAAATACATTTAAAATAAAAAAAAAACCTAAAAAACTGCTTAGAATAAAAAGGTTCTATATGAAGAACCGTTTCACTCTCAATGTATTTACAATTTCGGTAATAGATAAAACCTTTTTACCCTAAAATACATTTTATAATTTTGATCACAGAGATAAACATCTTAAAATCAAATATGTATTATGTACAATTTATTAAATCGCTTTTTTCCGTGAAGTCAAATGATATGTACGTACGACGACTATGACTTATCACGTTTAAGATATATGTTATATACTTTAAGTACTTGATATACTCTAAATAAATTGACTCATAATAATAAGTCACTCCTTATAGAATCTTTTTAATGTTAAACAAAAATGAAGAGTAAAAAGGTTCTATCTAATAAAAGCCAAATTAATAAATTTTTAAATTTCAAAGATATAGAACCTTTTTGTTTTGTGTATCTCATTCATTATTAGTTGGTTTTAAATATTTTATAGCTTAAAACATGCACCATTTAAAGCTTAATATAAATATACAAAAAAGTCAAAATCGAAAAAAACTGAAATAGAACCTTTTTACTCTAGGGTCGCGAATTTGTTTGAAATAAATTTCTGTAGATAAGTAATATATTATAAATGTACAACAACCATATAAAATATAATATTGTATTCTTAATCGTAATATTTATAAAAATAATTAATTTTCAAAATTAACCCTTTTAGTTTTATTCACAGTTAATATAATATATATTTAATAATATAACCGCTCGTATATAATATAATATACAAAGTTTCGATTTTTATATCCTAGTCATTTCTATGTACAAACTTTTCTTATAATATGTTAGCGCTGGCACTCTCCATGGGGTCTGGAAATCTCATACTTTATAGCCTAGTAAATTTTGAATCTTACTAAGTGTTATTTCCATATATTTCTTAGTGTAATTTTTTATTACGCCTAACTCTTGTTTACGACTTAAAGTGTAATGTGATTTAGATTTTATGTGCATTAATTAAAACTATTTTTCTTATTATCTTAAAAACAATCCGTTATACGTTTAATGTAAATAATTTTTGGTTTGCGTACTGCGATTTATATTGAACCTTATACAAATATTTATTTTGAAGTTTTATATTAAAAGTATTTTCATAGGCTCGCCAGAATTGTAAAATATGAATAGTGACATGAGGAAATTGAAAACATATTTTCTCGTAGTATATATTATATAAGACGCAAAACAATTTTTACTTACTATAAAAGCTGTAAAGTGTTATATATATAAGTTTAGTGAAGTATTGGAGTTTGCATATTGAATAAAAATATGAACACTTTAAAAGTCATGGAATTTATGTGAAATTCTGACGTTTAAATTGTAAAAATAAAATTTTTTAAATTTACATAATATTTATAAGACTCGTGTTTTCTCGTACATTGTATTCATGTAGATTTATGGTTAAATAATGATTTTGTTAAAGTTAACCCAGAACTCGTTATAAATAACTAAAAAATATATACACCCCAGTTCAATTTTGAGTCATGTTAAATAAACGTTTTAGTTAGTAAGACAGGTTATAGCATGATAAAAAAAATCTCATTAAAAAGACTGCTTTCGTTGTCTTCTGCATAACATATCAAGGATCGAAATGTTTTTTTATTAATATTATTATTAAACAATGGACCATAACAGAATTTTCAAACCCCTAATTTATAGTCTTGTCCTATTCAGGTTAATGAGCGGAATAACGGAAGCATTGTAGCGATAATGTTATTTCAGTTATTTGGCCAATGCATAAACCTGTTTATTTTTTAAAACTGCATTTTACACACGATTATAATATATTTTATTTGTAAGCCGTACATTATTACATCAATATTTTGTAGTATATAGTGCGATCATTCAATTAATATAAAATTAAAATTAAATTTTCGCACTTAATCCTCAGAAATAAATTGCAAATTACCGAGTTGCAAAACGGCATGAAAGTACCTACTCGTATTGGTATACAGGTCCATGAAAAATATGTAAATTTATATTTGTTTTAATTTGAAATGTTTCAATGAGGGAATAATTACATTTCATTGATGATCAACGTATACATTATTGTGAATATAAATGTGCATGTAACAATATTAATTCGTCCGAATGTATAACTTTGATAATATTCATCCAAGTAGAATTTGATAGGTCACAAACAATTACTATGCATATAAGGGCAGTGGTATTTACGTATACATAATGATGACTGATGAATAATAGTTCAAAAATAACAATGCCAGTGAGTTTCTATGTGGCCAATTTCCCAGGTGCAGTTCAGGGTTTCAACCCTTCTTTCTAACATATCGTTGCAGTTATAACGTTAACGATTGTATTATATTGAGTTTCTTGACCCCTTGATTTTGTAACAAGTGTCGGTATAGTTTGTGTTACAAAAACATGATATTATATACTCTCTCATAATATAACTCGTTTAAAATCTAAGCGTGATAACTAGGGTTCGGGACTTATAGAATTTGCATATTTTTATTTAGTGGACCAAAGATAAAAAGGCATGTTTTGACTTGCAGGAATATAACCAAAAATACCATCGATAAAATGTCTATATTTGCATAATATAGTATATATTGTATATTATACGATATTGTATATTGATGTTTTCTCGAAAACGCACATTTAACCAATAAAATGTTCATTTTGATTATTATTTATTACTTATTTTATATGCTCATTTTTAAAATATTTTATTTACATTTATGAGTTAATATTGTATATAAATATTATTTGATAAGATCTACTCGTATTTTGACAGAGCTAATGAATATATCTAAACAATAATCATTATACATTTTCTTTTAGCATACAATAATCTTTTATATTTATGTAAGCGGGGAAATCGCATTTATTGTTCATTAAATATGAGTCTAAAGTTCGTCGATTAATGTTAATTTAATCGTCACTGTTCACTATAATTATTTATTTATATTCTTTTGTCCACGATTTATTGTATACAAATTTAAATAATTTATTTATACTCCGATTTTAGTATTAAAAATAAATCGTAATTTTCTAATAGTTACTAAAGGTACTCAGGTACTTACTTTAATTTGGTGCATGGTGAAAATGAGTTAAATAAGATTTTTCTAAAATTCCGATTCTGACTTGTTTGATTTAATTTTTTTTGATCCAAAAAGTCTTGTATGAATAATACATATTACTTAAACCGCTTGATTTTTATGAGTTATTTCAAACTAAATAGAATATTAAAATCTATTAGAGTTGTATTTTTTTAAAAAAAACATGTGGGTTTGACTCAGTTAGAATCAAGTCATTAAGCGGCTTTCTGCGAGCGAGTTTTCACATTAAAAGTATCAATTTTTTGTCCACTGTAGTGATTAAATTTTATAAAAATTTTTAAAACTGATTTAAATTTCTTAAGAACTTTACTTTTAATCGACTATTTTGGTTTTTTAAATATTATTAGAGCGAGGAATGTATTGGTTTTACAATGATGTGTTTTTTTTTTTTTTTTTTTTATGTCTGTAATCAAAAATTCTATAAGAAGGAGTGCTCCGATCTTTAC